>VDFB02376022.1:0-42564 GCA_007258455.2 Sequoia sempervirens | reverse complement strand
GATGAAGATCCTATTCCATTGAAGAAATAATCCTCTATGTCTAGATTCTTAAGAATTTCATTTGTTTGGAAGAGAAACCAAAATTAAATAAATCTAATTCACAAATAACCTTCTTCCAACCCAACTCACATGAATTCTCAAGGGTCATTAAAATAAATTAGAATTCAACCAAATTGATATAACCAATTCCCAAAGCATAAGAGAATAAAAAAAAAAAAAATTGAGCCATCACTATCATGACCAATTCCTCCAATTCTAGCAACACCTAGGTTACTACAAAAAAAATCAATATTAATTTAAAAAAGGGGGGCGGGGAGAAGATCACTTTCCACATCTATTCACCTTCTTAGATTATCTAGATTTAGAGTCACACAAAAATTAAATATTTGAAGGATTTAAAAAATGTGAAAGAAGAAAGAAGATAAAACCCCCTTGAAAGAACATTTAGCTAGAATAGTTTATTTAAGTGCTTCACAAATATTTATACAAACTTGTTCAAGGAGATGTTATTGGCCTTGAAAAATTCTACAATTTCACTCTATCAAGAGTTGCCATAGAATAAAAATACATGACCAATATCCAAAGCAACCACAAGGAAACATGATGATGCAGGAGGATGCCCTAAATTTTCCCAAAATTCAATTAAGAAAGAAACATGAATAATCAACCAATTCCAACATTACCATTAATGCTTCCAAATTATCAAATAAAAGGAACATTAAAATAAATAATGGACCTGGAACTTTCTTCATTATTGCCACATAAAACACATTTTGAAGAACTAATAAATCCTTTCTTTTTAATATTATCCCAAGTAAGATAATTATCCTAATAGAGTAACTAGACAAAAAGTTACATTTAGGCCAACAAAATTATTCCATATTTGGCTCCACTAGGAAAATCTCTAATCCCATCTCTTATTCTTTAGACATTGATATCCAAGATTCACTGAATAAGTCCCTTTAGAATCATAACCCCAATCAAGAGCATCCTCCAAAGAACAACAAGATCATTCCTTAAGAATAGATGATAGAATGGCTTGTGCTTTAGGTGTTCAACCACCCCTATGTTAGTTACTAGGATACTTCTAGTGTTATATTTGAAAATTCAATTAATAAAATGAACACTTAAAGTTAGCTATAGTTGACCATTCCTCTTCATAAGATATTCCTCTCAAGGAACAAATAATAGGGAAGGAAGATAAAATCAATAGATGGAGATCCCAAGAGTCATTCCAAAAAATAGCATTACAACCATTCTTAATAATCCAGAAGATTCCATCCTTGATAATTACAACTCCCTTCTTAATAGTATCCCAAACCATTGAACCTTTCCCACTCAACTCCATTTGTGGAACATTCTCTTTAGGAACACCACTTATATACTTGCTATTAATAATTCTATCCCAAGATTGATAAGAAAAATTGCACCAATTCCAATATAGTTTATCTACTAGAGCTTGACTATTAAGCTCTATTTGTTAAAGACCAAGACCAAAATGTTGCTTAGGTATAGATAAATCTAACCCTAATTGACTAAAATTTATTTATGGGAATCTGAGATCCTTGCCCAATTTTTTTTTTTTAGAGTCAAATTCCTTTAATTTTTTTGGAGCTAAGATCACAAATAATCTATAAATAGGAAGAGCCTATAAAATATATATTAACTGAAGAAAATGCGCACACACATTTATATTGAGAGGGGGGTGAATCAGTATGAGACCAAATTTTTCTATTTATAGCTTTGGAAATCATAAAGCAATAATAAAAATATCCACACATGCAAGATCTAATAATAGAGAACACAAGATGCACACACGATTCTACATGGAAACTCTTATGGGAGAATTGAAAAAAAAAATATTGCTTTTATAGGAAACTTCTTACAACTTCATAGGCACCAACCCACATGAGACACCAATCCCCACAACTTAGAACCAACTCAACAAGAGACACCAATATTTTTGAAGATGAGGCACCAACCTCCAAAAGGATAAAGTGATAAGTGTTTGATCTTCTTCTTGAATCAAATCTAATCCACCTCCACAAATCTACTAAAATGGCTTCTTAGAATCTACTCATAAACTACAATATGTTTTTCTCATAGGTTTACAATAATACACTTTAGAATATGCTCATATTCTTTGATAATTTTTGTTCATAAGGTTTGCAATAATTTTCCAATAATATCTACTCATAGGTCTATAATAATCTTCATTAATATCTGCTCATTTATGCTCCTTAGATGTGTTGTCACCTAGAAATGCACCCTATGTGAAGTTATGAGAACTAAGCTTTCTGGTGAAACATGGGATCATTTAAAGGTTGTGGGTCACCTGAAGTTGAAATGAACCTCCGGAGAAGGCCGAAATCCTTTAGGTATCACCTAGACTAATGATCTTTGTGAGGTAAAGGGAGAAGAAGTGCATACAAAATGAAACTATACTGAACTATTCCTATGGTGATACACCGAGTTGATAAGAAATCAGGAAATGAAAACAAGATGCAAACACACTAAGGAAACTAGACTGTAGCTGTTTTACTTACTCAACATAACCACATTAGACTTATGCATCACTCTTGACAGGTTTTATCTACATACATATCTCAAGAAGGAAGAAACAAACTTCACAGCTTTGTGGTATGAATACAGATTTAGAAAAAACACTGTTAAAGAAATACATACATAAGCTAACATACAAAAATGAGAGTGGTAAGAGCATTAATACTTTTTTTCAAGGTGAACTCTATTTTGCATTCTAGATTTCAATTGGGTTACAAAGTATACATCAGCTGAGAAAGGATAGATAAAAACCACTAGCTCTTCTGGATGCATAGTTCGAACTATTTACAAAAAGGAAAAAAATGCCTTATATATCAAACTGTGTCGCCCCCTTAGGGCTTACAAAATATCAGTCCTCAGGATAGATCTCTCCTTAGATTTTTTGACTGAATTAATGCTGAACTCTGCGTGTCCATGTTGGTGAAGAGTCATCCCCGGAGAAGCCTCTGCAGATATTTCACAGCTACCACATTCATTCTGATCCTGCGTCGTGTCCTGTTTGAACCACTTCGGCTAAACACTTTGAATGCCCTAAGCTCACAATAGATACATGTTGCATTCACCCCATTGACATTCTTCATTCTGATCAGACTACCATGGCTTGCCTCAGCTCCCCCTAGTTGGTTGAGCGTATTCCACGCAGACTCTGTGGGCGGTCAAAAGCCCCCTTGGTTAAAATTGCATCTCGGGGAGACACCAAATGTGTCTCACCGATGTGATTACGCCCTTTGAAACTATCAACACAATATGCAACAGTCGATGAGAGTCCTGGAAAACTTAGGAGTCACATTGACAATGCCAAAACATCGGCAAGTCAAACGGCATCGGGGAGAAGTCATAGCAAGCACCACTGAGTTATACCGATGCCGCTTTATTGGGTGATTCCATCACTATCGGTGAGAGATCCTACGTTTGAGGAGACATCTTAGTGAACCCTTCTTGTCGTGGCAAGTACACTGGATGTCAGCAAGAGATACCGGGTCGATAAGACCCTTCAATGAGCTCCATAGGTCACCCCGATCCTTGCATTTCTTTCTATGAGTCACATACTTGGTCTCTAGGACCATACGCTGAATGATTTGTCTTTCGACGAGCTCCCTTTTCCTTAGTGACACTGCTTTCCTTCGGCGAAACATCTCGACTTCGCTCAGACCTCACACCGAAGCCCTTTCATTCCGCTGAGCTGTAGATCTTCTTCAGTGTGACTCCCATCGGTCAGGAAGACATCATGGTGAGGCTCAGATGTCATATCGATCTCTCCTTTGTCGCTAAGACCACATGATGTCGGTAAGACATCACTCCGACAGTCGGGCACTTTGCTTTGGCGAGGATCTTTCAATCATCATGATTTTCCTTTATCACCTAGACTTCTCTCTGAAACTCTCTTTCTTTCGAGCTATTCACTTTACTGTCGGCGAGACATCACCGAGTCGGGGAGATGTCCTATCGAATTCACAAGATTATGCCAAAGCCACATACTTCGGCGAGACTTTGGACAGTCGCCAGGACCCCATGGCGAAAGCCCCAACTCCTAGCAAGACCAGATGTTTCCTTGGTGGGACCCCCACTTGTTTGCTTCTATCATCAAGACCCCCTGGTCGGGGAGACATCCATTGGTCGGCAAGAGGTTGTGCTGAAGGCACCTTGATTTGGCGAGGCTTCATTTTGTTCACTTCGGCAAGAGGCAAAGGTTTCGCCAAGACATTGTGGCGAAACCACTTCCTTTGGCTGAGATCCCTTCGTTCGCTGAGACATGGCCATGTCAGCAAGACCATAGGGCGACAACTGGAAACTATACCGAAGTCAAATGTCGGGGAGACCTTCTGCATTCGGTGAGACCCTGTGGCAAAGGGACCAACCTTTGCCGAGAGCCCTTCCGTTGTCACCAAAACATTGTCGGGTCGCCGAAACCTCTTAACGGGCTCAAAGACTTACCCCAAAGTGTCCATCTATCATTGAGAGTTATACCGAAGACGTCAACACCATTGTCAAGACATTCCATCCTCGCTAAGACTTCTCTCTGAGACTCTTTGTTACCTCGAACGAATGCAGTCGGTGTGACCTTGCCTCTTCGCTGGGACTTTTCATCTAGCGTCATAAGTTATCCCCAAGCCCGTGGTCGCCATGAGTCTCCCTGACTGATGATTGAATGGAATATCGGCCAAAGATCCCGACGTGATAAGAGGTCATACCGAACCCTTCCTGTCACAGCGATAGGCTCTGCAGCTTCGTTCGGCAGGACAAAAACTAGGTCACAGTGACCTGTTCAAAACATAATGTATCAAAGCAGGCAATCGGCCAGACAATGAAGATGTCATATCGACCTGGCTCTGATGGAGGTTGAGCCTGTAACTATTGAAGCATATTTCCAACAAAGCAGGCCTCTCAACTGAATTCCCTATGAAATGTCATTAGATGCATGAAATAACCCTCAATGGAGATGTCCCATTTGGCCCTTATGAACATCTACAACATAGATGCCTTGCTTGATTGAGCCTGAGGGTGAAAATTAGATAACATTTCTGGCGACCTTTGCTAGATGTTTACCTGCTGAACATGAAGACCAGTAGCCTAGGCTTATCCATTGGGCATGGGGTCGTTAGGAGGCTTAGAAAACAAATGAAAATATCAGCTTTGCACATGGCCGCCACATGCTTGAGATCCATAGGACACAACAAATTGCCAAAAGAAAAACAAAACAGGGGAAAATGAAAGAGAAAAACTGTGCCATCACAACACCTAAGAAATAGAGAATAATTAACCTGAAGCGTAGAAGCACTTATTGAAAATGTAAACCTACACTAATATGTACAAAAGAGGAACTCCATCAGACTTGAAAATAGGGCTTAAGGTGTATCCCATTGACTGGGATAGGGAGCACTTCCCCTTCTATTGTAGCCAGCTGATAAGCATTGTGCTCCTTATAGTCTCTGATAATGAATGGGCTTGTCCACATGCTATCAAACTTGGTGTGATGGCCTAGCCTACTTTTTAGAACATCCCATTTGAGCACGAGGTCTCCTACCTTAAAAAATTTTGTTGTGGCCCTTCTGTCAAATGTTTTCATTGTTTGGAGCTGATGATACTCCAAAGCTTTCATTGCTCTGCCCCTTGATTCTTTGAGCTCCATGAGTCCTGCATATCTCACAGAAATTGGGTCCTGTTCCTCAAACATCTCTAACTGGTGAACAATGTCTAGAGCTGGAAGCTCCATAGATAGAGGTAATCTAGCCTCTTTGCCATAAACTAACATATATGGTGAATTACCAATAGACTTCGTAGGAGTCACTCTATTTGCCCAAAGTGCATACTTTAATTTAGTATGCCAGGTCCTTTGATTATCCTCCATTGTTCTTTTGATAATCCTAATGAGATTCTTATTTGTGCTTTCAGCTAAACCATTACCCTGAGGATAATAATTTGAGGATGTATTCATATGAATACCTTGTTTAACAACCCAATTAGTTAGTCTTAATCCCACAAATGCTAGAGCATTATTAGATATGATAGAGTCAGGAACTCCAAATCTGGTGACTATATCTTCATAGAAGCTCAAAACTAAAGACTCTTTTTCTTCTTTCAAAGCTATTGCTTCTGTCCACCGTGTGAAATAGTCTATAGCTGTGAGCACCCATTTGTGACCAGCACTGGAAGGTGGATTTATTGGCCCAATGAAATCAATGCCCCATCTCATGAAGGCCTGCTCCACTTGAATTGGATGCAAAGTCATAGCAGACAGCTTTTCCTTTCCTGCGAATAGAGCACATTTGATACACTTTCTTGACCAGGAATATGCATCTTTGAACAAGCTGGGCCAGTAGTAACCAGCTCTCATGATTTTCCAGGTAGTAGTCTTGGGGAAAAGTGACCTCCTGCAGCTCCATCATGAAACTCATGAAGTACCTTCTCAATTTGATGACTGTGAATGCATCTTAACAGGACACCATTCAGATCCTTTTTGAAAAGAACATTGTTTAATAGTACATATGGTATGGACTGCAATCTGAAGTATCTTCTTTTAGCTCTGTTTAATCCTAATGGACATTCACCAGTTTGTAGAAATTGGGTCATATCTTGAACCCAATTAGTTATCCCCATAGGCACATCATCTTGAGCATTCTGAAACTCATTTGTGTTGGAAAAAATAGCATCCTTTTCCAATTCAGTTTTACTGCTTGACCCTGTAACAAGTTGCTCACAAATACCTTTGCCTCTAACTAGTTTGGTAATCTTGATATCGACATCATATTCCATGACTTTAGTGACCCACCCTGCTCTTTTTTCATTCAAGTCTTTGTTCAACAGAAACTCCTTCACACTTGAGTGGGTGACCAAAATATGAATCTTATTACTTGACACTAGAGGCTTGAATTTATTTAGGCTTCTGATTACAAAGAGAACATGCTTCTCAACAAATGTATACCTCTCTTCGTAATCAACAAGTATTTGACTAAAGAAAGCTATGGGCTATTCTAAATTGTCACTATTTTTTTGTACCAACATAGTAGAGATTGAACTAGTGTTGCCAAAAGCATACAGAAAAAAATCTTTAGAGAAATCTGGATTTACCAATGTTGGGGCAGATGCCAAGGCCTCCTTAATTGTCTCAAAACTGTTCTTGGCATCTTTTGTCCAATTGAAAACTACATTCTTCTTTAACATAGCTGTCAAAGGCTATAATAGGTTTGCAACATCTGGGATGAACCTTTTCAGAAAGTTGATTTGGCCTAAAAAGCTCTATAGACCCTTCTTGTGATTTGGCAATGGCAACTCAAGTATGGCTCTGACTCTTTCAGGGTCAATAGTGATTCCTTGCTTCGACACTATGTGTCCTAATAATTTCCCTTCATGAATAACAAAGATACTCTTTTTTGGATTGAGAGATATAACAGACTCTCTACATTTTTCAAAAACTTTCCTAAGATGTAACAAATGTTCATCAGCATTCTTGGAATAAATTGTAATGTCATCTAAATAAATAAGCATAATCTTATTAATCAAACTTTGAAATGCCATATCCATGGCCCTCTGAAACGTGGCACCAGTGTTGGATAAACCAAAAGGCATCCTTATGTATGCCATGGTGCCCCACTTAGTTGTGAAAGCAGTTTTAAACTAATCCTCCTCTTTAACCAACACTTGGTTATAGCCCGAAAAACCATCTAACAAGGAAAATCTTTCAGAACCAGCAACTACTTGTAAGATTTGTTCCATAGAGGGCAACGGGTAGTGGTCATTCAAAGATGATCGATTAAGATCCCTAAAGTCTACACAAAGTCTTATTTCACCACTTTTCTTCCTAACCGGCACTAGGTTAGAAACCCATGAAGTATGTTTAATGGGAAAGATGATACCCCCCTCAACCAATTTGGTCAACTCTTTAATCATTAAGGGTTCAAGCTTAGGATTCAAGGGCCTTTGTTTCTGTCTTATTGGCTTAGCATTAGGTTCTAACTCAATTGTGTGCTAAGCAATATGGCGATCAAACCCTTTCAAATCTAAGTATTCCTAAGCAAAGGCATCATAAAATTCTTGGCATAAAGCAACAAAAGCTTGTTTATCTTCATGTGAATTTTTTTTTCCTATCTTAAGGAGCTTACCTTTGAAAATCTCTAGTTCTTCATAATGCTCTTGTTTGACTTGCAAGCCAGCTTTACCATTTCTAAGCTGATCGTCAGTGCTAAAGATCGAATCTAAGGTAACAAGACCCTTGGGTAACTTATTCATCCTCAATTGTATGACTTGACCATCATATTGTTGCTTGAGTTTTGCTTGATTCACCATGGAGAACTGATCTTCTTTGAGCAAGAAAGAAAGGATCTGTTCATCACGATCAAAAACTTGCCAGTGAATGTTGTTATTAGGAATTGATGGTCTGACTACAACCTTCACATACTGTTGCACTTTCTCTTTTCTAATGTTACCTGGGATATCAAATTGTGCCCCAATGGCTGCAAGCCTATCAACATGCTTGTTCTGATTTCTTGGAATAGACACTAAGTTAAAGGCATCAAAATCCTCAAGCATGTTCCACACTTTGTTTCTATAAGACTTTAGTGTGTCATTTTTAGCAACATTCAGGCCTCTTACTTGATTAACAATTAGCTCGTTGTCCCCATATAATTTCAGGCGGGCTATTCCTCTCTTCCTTGCCCACTCAAGGCCTTGAATAAGGCCCTCATATTCAACAGTGTTATTGGAGCATGCGAAAGAAAATGGAAAGTAGAATAGTACTTATCACCCTGCAGAGATACAAGCATTGCACCTCCTCCAACACCGTTTTTGCTTCTTGAACCATCAAAATACATCTCCCATAATTCACTCTAATGCTCAAACTGACTTTCTGCACTTCTCTCCAGATTTGGCATTTCTGCTCTAGCTTCATGCAACACATAATTGCCCAAACCAACATCCTGAATAAGCTCATTTGGATTATCAACCACGTTCTCAGCTGCCCATTCATTTAGGAGTACCTCAATTACACTCTCAGCTAGCAATTCTTGTGCCGTAGCAAGTTTAGTATCCTCTAAAACAATAGAGTTGATATTTATAGCAGATGGCACATAAGGTTCGATGTGATCTTTGGCAAGGGACTCAGAATTTATAGTTACCTTAGTACCATACCTGGTCCTAAAAAGAATATGGGACCAATCTGAAGATAAATACCCTCCAATTTTAGCCATGAAGTCTCTAGACAGGCATAGAGCAAAAAATGGAGGCAAATTTATGACAAACACATCTTGCGGGATTAAAAAATTGGGACAGGCATGTAGTGTGAGGTTCAGATTTTTAATAACACCTATAGTGTTTAATGCTGTCCCATCCAATTGAAGTACTCCCTTTTCTAATGGTTGGTATTGTAAACCTAGCTGGTTTGCAATCTTTTTTGGCATTACCAAACTGCTAGCCCCACTATCAACCATGCAATTGCGTACCAATTTATTCCCCACTATTAAGGAAACATAGAAAGGAGGGGGCTTGACACCATTAATTTGATATGTGGTACTATCCAAAGGTGCATTGGTTAAAACTAACTTTGTTTGACCTAAAGAGACTTCATTTGAAGGACTCAAACTAACTGGATTTGATAAGGCTGATTGTAATAAATTGATTTGACCAGGGATTGCTAAAGAATCCCACATCAAAATTGAAACATTCATTTTTTTCATACTTTCAACAATGTTGAAAGGTGCAGATATATTTACCTTTGGCTGTGTCTTTGTAACAACATGGTCAAGTTGCACTTGACCTATAGATGAAGCATGTAAAGGCTACTCCCTACTAGTGTCATAACCTTGCTGCAAAGTGCGTGGTACTTGCTGATTTGATGGACCAACAACTCCCTTATCTTTACTCGTTGCTTGTTCAATCTTGAAAGCCCTCTTCTTGGCTCTAGTATTAGCAGCAATAGATGTGTCATCCTAGTTCACTCCACAAAATTCTTCTCTTTGCCAATTCAGGAGAGTTGAATCATCTCCAGGCTGATCCTGCTGTTGGGGATACCCCTCCTTAGGTAAATCTTGCGCACCTACAAAATTTTGCACCATAAGAGCTAGATTGATGATGCCATTAGAGCATGTAGCTTGATTATGTGGCAGATTACATGGATAACACCATTCATAATCAACAGCCAGATTGTTTTGAACAGGAACAATCTCTTTGACAGCACTAATTGGAGCTGGATTATAGGCCTGGAAAGGTCTTGTAGCAACATTTTGTCTTGTGCCTTGGTAATTGCCTTGATACTGTTGCCTATTCCCCTAGAATTGCTATTGTTGACCTTGAAAAGGCTGACTTGAGGCTTGATTCTAATATTGATAAGGCCTAGAATAGGACTGTTGTTTTTCCAAGTTCACCAAATTGTTACCAAAAGTTTGTAAAAGACTTTTGATCTCTTGTAACTCTTGTGCTGTGCTTGAAGCAACACTTTCTTGTTTATCAATGGCTGAAACATTAGTTGGCAGCATTGGTACTGCTGGTAGAGGTGTGAAAGGAGGTATTTGCAAAGGAATGTTTGCATGAATCTCTGGAAATATAGGCATTGGAGGCCGAGGAGTGAGTTTTCCAGCTTGTATTAAGCTGTTCTCAACTCTGATTGCTATTTCGAAAGCATATAGCAAAGAAAATCCTCCCATTGACTGTATCATGACAACTATATTACTATTCAGAGCCGTAAAAAAATATAAAAATGCGTATTCTGGAGGTGGCCTCACCATTGTAGGGATTCTATCCCACATTCTTTGAAATCTGAAGTTGAAGTCATTCATCTACTCTTGTGGAGCCCTCTTAATTGTAGTCAATTGTTCCAATAGAGACAAGCTGCCAAACCTGTCTTGAAATTGTTTATGCAACTTGTCTCCAAATTCATCCCATGTTGCAATTGAATTAACTGGTAGGCTCCTATACCATTGCACAGCTCTTCCTTTCAGTGAAGCAACTAGTAATCTCACTGCAACATCTTCTTGGGTTATGTGATGGACTCCACATAACGAAGCCACATCTTGCATGTGTTCAATTGGGGTAGTTTGATCTTCTCCCGTGAAAGTTGGCAGACTCTTCAAGGATGCCATTGGAACGTCATTGTGCTGTGCCAAATTCAATGGGCTCCCTCCATTAAAAGCAACAAAGGGCTAATTCCTTGGAGCGGCCATTGGGGGTGGCTGAGGTGGGTTTATTGGTACAACAAAATGAGATCCCACAGATGGAGGGGTAGACTGAGTTCTTCTAGAATAGATAGTTGTTGTTCCTCGCTTTTCTATTTCTCTACCTTATCTTCTTGGTGGTGATAGTTGCAAATATTCAAAAAGACCTGAGCTACTTCTTGTCCGAACTCTTCTCATAAGCTGAAGAAGGCGCTGATTCTGAAGTCCTTTCCTCTTTACAGAGTCGCCAATTATGCCAATTGACTTCTATAAAGTTTGGGATTCACTGGTTGCATACTAAACTAGGAGTTCAATCTAATTTCTGTCCCACCGGGTGTGCCAGAAACTATTGTCATCTAGAAATGCACCCTATGCGAAGTTATGAGAACTAAGATTTATGGTGAAACATGGGATCATTTAAAGGCTGTGGGTCACTTGAAGTTGAAATGAACCTCCAGAGAAGGCCAGCTTCCTTTGGGTCTCACCTAGACTAATGGTCTTTGTGAGGTAAAGGAAGAAGAAGTGCATACAAAATGAAACTATACTGAACTATTCCTATGGTGATACACCGAGTTGATAAGAAATCAGGAAATGAAAACAAGATGCAAACACACTAAGGAAACTAGACTGTAGCTATTTTACTTACTCAACATCACCCTATTAGACTTATGCATCACTCTTGACAGGTTTGATCTACATACATATCTCAAGAAGGAAGAAATAAACTTCACAGCTTTGTGGTATGAATACAGATTTAGAAAAACCACTGTTAAAGAAATACATACATAAGCTAACATACAAAAATGAGAGTGGTAAGAGCATTAATACTTGTTTTCAAGGTGAACTTTGTTTTGCATTCCAAATTTTAGTTGGGTTACAAAGTATACATCAGCTGAGAAAGGATAGATAAAAACCACTAGCTCTTCTGGATGCATAGTTCAAACTATTTACAAAAAGGCAAAAAATACCTTATATATCAAACTATGTCAGCCCCTTAGGGCTTACAAAATATCAATCCTCGGGATAGATCTCTCCTCAAATCTTTTGACTAAATTAATTCTGAACCCTGCGTGTCCATGTCGGTGAAGAGTCATCCCCAGAGAAGCCTCTACAAATATTTCGCAGCTACCGCATTCATTCTGATCCTAGCGTCGTGTCCTGTTTGAACCACTTCGGCTGAATGCTTTGAATGCCCTGAGCATACAACAGATACGTGTTGTATTCACCCCGTTGACATTCTTCATTTTTATCAGACTGCCACGGCTTGCCTCAGCTCCCCCTGGTTGGTTGAGCATATTCCACGCAGACTCTATGGGCGGTCAAAAGCCCCCTTGGTTAAAATCGCATCTTGGTGAGACACTAAAAGTGTCTCATCGATGCGATTACGCCCTCTGAAACTATCAGCACAATATGCGATAGTTGATGAGAGTCCTGGCGAACTTAGGAGTCACGTTGATAACGCCAAAACATCAGCAAGTCAAACGACATCAGGGAGAAGTCATAGCGAGCACCACTGAGTTATACCGATGCCGCTTTATTGGGTGATTCCATCGCTGTTGGTGAGAGATCCTATCTTCGAGGAGACATCTTAGTGAACCCTTCTTGTCACGGCGAGTACACTGGATGTCAACAAGAGATACCGGGTCGACGAGACCCTTCAGCGAGCTCCATAGGTCACCTCAAGCCTCACATTTCTTTCTATGAGTCACATACTTGGTCGCTAGGACCATATGCCAAATGCTTTGTCTTTCAAAGAGCTCCCTTTTCCTTAGTGATGTTGCTTTCCTTCGGTGAAACATCCTGACTTTGCCCAGACCTCACACCGAGGCCCTTTCATTCCACCAAGCTGCAGATCTTCTTTGGTGTGACTCCCATCAGTTAGGAAGACACCATGGCGAGGCTCAGATGTCATATCGATCTCTCCTCTGTCACTGAGACCACATGATGTCAATAAGACATCACTCTGATAGTTGGGCGCTTTGCTTTGGTGAGGATCTTTCAGTCATCATGATTTTCCTTTATCACCTAGACTCTCTTTCTGCCGAGCTGTTCACTTTACTATTAGCGAGACAGAGTCGGGGAGATCTCCTATTGAATTCACAAGATTATGCCAAAGCCACATACTTTGGTGAGACTTTGGACAGTCGCCAGGACCCCATGGCGAAAGCCCCAACTCCTAGCGAGACCAGATTTTTCCTTGGTGGGACCCCCACTTGTTTGCTTCTATCATCAAGACCCCCTGGTCGGGGAGACATCCATCAGTCGGCAAGAGGTTGTGCCGAAGGCACCTTGATTTGGTGAGGCTTCATTTTGTTCACTTCAGCAAGAGGCAAAGGTTTCGCCAAGGCATTGTGGTGAAACCACTTCCTTTGGCCGAGATCCCTTCGTTCGCTGAGACATGGCCATGTCGGCAAGACCATAGGGCGATAGCTGGAAACTATACTGAATTCAAATGTCAGGGAGACCTTCTGCGTTCGGTGAGACCCTGTGGCGAAGGGACCAACCTTTTCCAAGAGCCCTTCTGTTGTCGCCAAAACCTCTTAGCGGGCTCAAAGACTTACCCCGAAGTGTCCATCTATCACCGAGAGTTATATTGAAGACGTCAACACCATTGTCAAGACATTCCATCCTCGCTAAGACTTCTCTCCGAGACTCTTTGTTACCTTGAACGAATGCAGTCGGTGTGACCTTGCCTCTTTGCTGGGACCTTTCATCGAGCGTCATAAGTTATCCCAAAGCCCATGGTCACCATGAGTCTCCCCGACTGACGATTGAATGGCCTATCGGCCAAAGATCTCGACATGATAAGAGGTCATACCGAACCCTTCCTGTCATAGCGATAAGCTCTATAGCTTCGTTCGGCAGGACAAAAACTAGGTCACAGTGACCTATTCAAAACAAAATGTATCAAAGCAGCTAGTCGGCCAGATAGTGAAGATGTCATATCGACCTGACTCTAATGGAGGCTGAGCTTGTAACTATTGAAGCATATTTCCAACAAAGCAGGCCTCTCAACTGAATTCCCTATGAAATGTCATCAGATGCATGAAATAACCCTCAATGGATATGTCCCATTTGGCCCTTATGAACATTTGCAACATAGATGCCTTGCCTGATTGAGCCTGAGGGTGAAAATTAGATGACAATATGCTCTAAGGTCTACTTAGAAACTGCTTGAATGGGAATGGTGTTCAATGAATCACTTGACAAAAATACTTCCAAACTATTTATTATTTATATCACACATGCACTTCTTCACCCAAGAGATACACCTCTCTAAACTAGGTCGACCAAGGCAATTTTTTATTTCCCTTCACTAAGGTAGGTGGCTCATCTCCATGAGATCAACCCAACTAAAATTTTTTTTATTTAATTTTTATTTTAATAGAAATGTGGGAACCCAAACCAAGGGGGGGGATTGGCCACACTATGAAAAATATTTTACAAGAATTAAAACACTTAGAGGGGGCACCAAAGGCTAAGGGTCGACCAACATGAGTATTTTATTTTATTTCAATTTCTTCCAAACTTGGATTGACCCATGTAGAAATAATTATACAATTTAATATATTAAATTACATCAATTCTATTGGCATAAGGTTGACACTGATCAAGCATCCTTGAACATTCACTTTGACATAAATGACAAGAAATTTTCAACAATCTCCTCCTTTGTCATTGATGGCAACCTTGCAACAAGACCATACATCTCCCCCTGACTGAAATGCTCCCCTCAACTCTACTCCCCCCCTTTGAAATTAATGGAAAAGGGTATCTAGGGCTAATTAAATAAGACAATGAATAGCTCCCCCTGAACACATGCTTCCCTTGAAGAACTGAGTGAATAGATGAGAGTGATAGCACTCCCAATTTCTCCCTTAGATACTCAACAAACTACTCTCTTAAGAAATGATATTTGATCAAAATATGCTTCATCTTGGAGTGCATCACTGGGTTCTTCAAGATGTTAATCACATGTGTATTATTATCACAAAATATGGAAATGGGATGATCAAATTCCACCTTGATATCCTTCAAAATTTGCTTCATCCAAAGGACCTGATTGCAACAAGAAGCTGGTACAACATACTCCACTTTTGTTGTAGATAATGAAATTGAAGCTTGTTTCTTACTCAACCATGATAATAGATTGCTGCCAGGGAAGAACACACCTCCAATTGTGCTCTTTGTACCATCAACATTTCTGACCCAATCCACATTTGTATTCTATTAGTGTGAAATTTTCACTTCTTAGATACCACAATCCAAAATCCATAGTGCCTTTTAGATACTTGAATATTCTCTTGACTACTTACATGAGTTTCCTTTGGCACTGCTTTAAACCATTCCACCAAACCAACTGCTTGCATGATATCAAACCTTGTTACTATCAGATATAATAGACTCCCAATCATGGACCTATATAGGGTTTTATTATCCTTAGGAGATTCATCATCTTTACTCAATTTGCACCCTATAACCATGGGAGTGGTCACAAGATTATAGTCCTCCATCCTAAATTTCTTCAACATCTCCTTAATATACTTGGTTTGTGAAATAAATATCCCCTTATCTAATTGGGAAATTTTCAACCCAAGAAAGAAAGACAACTCACCAAGCATAGAAACCTCAAACTCTTTGTGCATGTTCATAGCAAACTCTTGACACATTGTCACTGCTACCTTCAAAAATGGTATCATCCACATAGACCACAACAATAAAAAAATCATCCCATTCATTTTGATATAAATATTTCTATCCACAATTCATCTTTTGAAGCCTTGCTCTTGAAGATACCTATATAGCCTTGAATATAGAGCCCTTGAGGCTTGTTTTAGTCCATAATGTGCCTTCTTCAACCTACAAAAATAATCCTCATTCTCTAACCGAATGAATCCTTTACGTTGTTCAATGTACACTTCATCTTCTAAATTTCCATTAAGAAAAGTTGATTTGACGTCGATATGGTAAAACTTGAAATTATTGAAACTTGCAAAGGCTAAGAACATTCCAATAGCTTCTAATCACACAACAAGGGAAAATGTTTCTCAAAGTCTATTTCTTCAACTTGTGCATAGCCTTTGCACACAAGTCTCACCTTGTTCCTTGTGACTTCCCCATCTTCATTTAGCTTGTTTTGAAAAACCCATTTGGTTCAAATGAAATTCTTATCCTTTGGTCTTGGAACAAGCTCCCAAGTTTCATTCTTCTCTATTTGATCTAATTCTTCCTCCATAGCCTTGATCAAATATTTGTCTTCACTTACTTCTAAGAATTTATTTGGTTCAAATTCAAAAAGAAAACACAAATTTACATCTTTTATTGTATTGGCAAGTCTTCTTTTCTAAATTTTTGTCTTTGTCTCCAATAATTAGATCTTCAGGGTGGTTATTCTGAACAAATCTAGATGGTGTATTGGGTGGTTCCTTTGATGGAGTATTCATATTTCTTTGATAAACTTCTTGAGTTTCAATTTCTTCCTCCATTTCTTCTTCTTTGCAACTTTCTTCCTTTTGGTAATCGATTTCTTGTACTATCTCCTTTTAATGTCTTTCTTTGTCAATGTTTAAATTTTCACTTTCAAAAACCTTGTGTAGTATTTTGTGTTAGGAAAAGGTGTGTTTTCCACCTTGCATAATGTTATACTATAATATTTATTTATCATGCACGGTGCACCTAGGGGATCTAGGAATATGTGCATCATATGGATCTAGCATTCTTGGGGCCACTTTATGTGTTGTATGTTGGTGTGAATGGGGTTATTTCCTAAATAGTTCTTAGTGAGGACCTATTCACATCGTTATAAGTTTACTGAAGAGTTAAGTTTCCTAGGTATCATTTTTAGAAACTAGTATTAATGGGGCCATGTCCCATTAATTAGCTTGTAGTTATTTAGGAATTTAATATTTCACTATGTATTTAAAATTATGTATTAGGCATTTAATGTTTGCATCCAAGGTAGTTATCCTACCTCCTCTCACATTTCCTATATAAACAAGGTGCTTGTACATTGTAAATCATCTCATGATACATATTCTAAAGCAATTCATCATATATCGTCATTTGAACAAACTATCTTCTTACTCATGTTGCAACACTTTCTTGTTCATGTGGATGGTGTCTTTCTTGGTTGATTCTTTGAAGTTTGTGCAACTTCATTTGGGTTATTGTTCATTCATATTTTCCATATGGTATTAGAGCATAGGCCATGCAAAGTCCATCTCAAATTGGAAAGTTTAGCTAAGGAGATTTTCATTGTAGGTTGGAGGGTTTGCATTTTGGGTTAGTTGCCATCATCTGGGAGGTAGCTAATTTCTAGAGTAGATTGGGTCAGATCCTACACTTCCATTGCGTACAAAAGACCCAAAACCCCCCATTTTCATATATAATATTCATATTTTGATTTAATTTTTCTAGGGCAATTTTTCAAAAATTTTAGGTGACTATCTTAAATTTGACGACCAAATGACCATCATAGAAGCCCCCTCATGTCTTAATTCATTAGTTTTCTTAAAATCATCATAAATTTTGACTCAGGTATTGGATTTTTGAAAACAAGATATCATCTAAAAGCTGGTTCCGAGCACTTTCTAGTGGTGTAAGTATTATTATCATATTTTACTCCTAGAATATTTTATTGCAGCTTGAGTCAACACTTCCTTTTGGACTCCTGAGCTCGTATCTTTTCACTAGTTTGTTAGATTTTTGGAGATTCTAGTGGCATTGTGAAGGTGATTCAGAGTTCTTTCATCTTGTCCATCCACTTTTTTTTAGATTAAACTCCAAGTAAATTCTACTGAGTTTTTGCAATTTGAGGCATTTACTTGATAACTTGGACATACTGCAATTTGGAGAAGGTTTATTTGCATTGGGAGGTTTGATTTTTAGTTTTACATCATATTTGAGAGTTTTTAATTGTTATTGAAGGTTAATTTCTTTTTATTTTTGGAGATCTATCATAGTTCATTATGGGGTTTTTCATTTCATCCCTCTCTATTTATGTTGATAAGGGGAAACTATAGACAATGGAGAGATGTCATCATAAAACATCTTTGATGGTTTCATTTGTTGCCACATTTGTATGATCTTTTTCCCCCTCCTGGTACTGATAGTAAGAAATTTTCTTGGAATTACAAAAGAGATCATGTCTTAGGAGTTATTGCAATGCATATTGATGTTGCCACTTTGAATGCTATTGATCATTTTGAGTGTTCTCATACTCTTTGGACTAAAATTTGGGAGATATATGGAGATTCTAATACTTAGCCATTCCCAGATGATCCTATTTCAGATTGTCTTGTACCTCTTCATTTTCAGATAAGATACCCTATGATCATGCTACTATGTGGGAGTTTGAATGTTTGGAGTGCTTTGAGTCTTCAAATGAGGATGACAAGGTTTCTTCAGATGTTCCTTCTTCTCCATCAGAGATAGTTGATGTACCTTCAATTTCAGTGATTCATTGTGTAGAGTCATTGATTGAGGCTTCCATCATTCCTGTTCAATAGGACCATTCATCTTATGTTGGTGATTCACTGAGAAATTTTGGTGATTCATTACAACAAGTATCTAATTGTCTACTTGATTGGGTTCTTATCTGACAAACATTGCATCCTTATTTGTGGAGTCTCACATTTCAGATATGGAGGACACATTTGAGGGGTTACCTCTCCTATTTGATGACAATCATTGCACAATTGTTGTCAAATCATCATTGTCTTTGGATATTGTTCAACATCAGTTTTCACATAGTCCCAGTTTGTCACCTTCTTCTTTGATTGGGCATGTACCTAATTTGATTATGACATCTTCATATTTAGTGGCAAAGGAGACACATGAGTAGTTTTCAGAGACATCATCATCATTATCATACGTATGGATTCCTCTTCCTCCCAATTCCTATTTGGAATGGGAAGCATTCCTGCATTTGTACTTGGTTTTATTTCTTTTGAAAGGGAGACAAGTTGTTTGTTGACATTGGATCATGTTTTGTCTTTAGGCACACACCATTTTTGTAGGCAATTAGACATTGTGGGGGGGCTATATAGTCTCTCTATTTCCCTCTTATGGGGGGGCTATTGATTACATTATATTGTATTCTTGTGATGGATGTAGCTCTTGTGGGTATTGATGTTGAAACCTCCATACATCACTTCTATCACTTGTACATGATTTCATTACATATCTATTTTGGAGAGGAGTTTTGTCCCATGAGGTTTTCTCCTTTACTCCATTTGTGAGAGATTAGTTGCATTGATTAGTTGTACATGGGTACCTAACATGGCCTAGTTTTCAGGACCCATATTGCATTTGTATCACTTGCATAATAACTGATGGAACTTCATATTTTTTCTCCTTGTGTTCCATTCCTGCCCTACCTTATGTCACTGGTCTTCCATGGTGTCGAAAAAATTTCCTTGGGTTGGGGGTTTTAGCCTTATTTACATGTAAAACCCTTGTGTTTATTTTACGCCTTGGTTGGGATCTATTTCGCTGTTACTTTTTGAGGGGTTCTAAAATGACATGTCCTATCGTTCTGTCTAGGCCGAATCCCTTTGTTTTAATTTTTATTTCCTCCGTAGGGTTTTATTTTCCTAAGTCTTAGTTGGCCCCGTGTTTCATCGTTTAAAAAAAAGTTATGTCATTGTTTACCATCCACCTAGTGATTCCCCCTTGTCCTCTTAATAAATGTTTTTTTTTGCAGAGGGATCAAATTCGCGCTACCGTTGATCAACTACCATTTGATCTCAGCCGTTCCTCGCCATCCCGCGATGACCCCACCACACTACTTTGGCTAATCGCGATATCGCAAGCGGGCTCCATGTGTTTTATCTAGAAAGGCCAAAGGGGATAAAGTTTGAGTGACCGCCAATCAAATATTGTCAATATCAATGGTTGCCCACCATCGCGTGATTGAAAGTTACAAGGTTTTTACTGATCGCGATATCACGGGCAGGTGCCATGTGTCTCATTTGATGAAGCCAAAGGATAAAGGAAATACTATGGTAAATTAATCCAACCTTAATTCATTAAAAGGCAGGTTAATAAAGTGCTCTTAAGGTGCACGTGTTTTAAATCGACGGATCTGTTATAATCTTGGTGGGAAAGCTGCTCGATGGATAATGATAAGGTTGTCGACTATGTTGAAGGAACAAGATCATTGATGCTCAAGATCTATGGTTGCCTGCCATCGCGTGATCCAAAGCTACAGGATCTTTACCGATTGCGATAACACGGGCGACCGCCATGTGGAATTCCTTGGTAGCATATAGTATGGTGGGCCCCTTGTTTGCCACGTTCGTGACTGTGTCAGCTTGTTTTGAAGACGACCGTTCAAATTTAAGTCTGCATCAAATATGGTGGGAGCCATTCGTGCAGTGCACGAGTGAGCTTTAATGGTGGATGAGATGCTTATTAGCATGATTTAATCAATAAATCAGATGCTGTGGTTACAACGGTTTCCAGTTTTGCTTTAATAGTAGTCTCGGTGCAGGTTTCTTGTGGTCTTTTATTGTTGCATCAACTTTTATCAATGTGCAAGATGAATGAGAATATTTTCCAAGTGATGGCTATTGTAACAATTTTTGGAATATCACTAGGTGTGCCAATTGGCTGGTGACATGTATACTTTCTGGCTCGATGCTTGTTTGCTCCTTCATTTTCTATAAGAAGGATTTCAAGGCTAGAAGTACAAGTTAGCAAGTTAGATAATTTTTGTCGAGTCTAGGTGAAGTTGCAGAGCAAATTGCAGAGTCTGATGGTTTTAGAGAAAAATGCAATTTAGGTTTTGAGTAATTCTATAACAGGTTTTGAGTTCATGGGGATTTAATGTTGTATAACAGTACTAGCATTTGAGTTGAAGTGATAAATTCAAGCTCATGTCTCTCTATTGTACATGCATATCTGAACTTTGTATAAAATAACTAAGGGTTGTTTTATCCATCTCATTGTTGTGGTGTGTATGATTCTATTTTAGCTTTAATTCAAGGAATTAATTAAAATGCTTGAATGGGATTGTAGGCAGATGTGTTATGTATAAGGATTTGATAAGTAGTATTGAGTTAGAATACATATTGATGAGATTACAAGGTAATGTCGTCAAGGATATCATATGTTATGTGTTAAATCTATCATATATCTTTAAATTCTTATGAATTTGACTCCCCCAATGGATATATGGCACTGATCTAAGTTGTAATTACCCATATGATTCAGTATTTGTTTGTCTTTTCCTAGAGCTTGCTACAAATTGCAAATCAATTACTATCTTATAATTTGGATTGTGTTGTAGTTATCTCATGCTCCAGGTAGTTGATATTATCGATGAGCAACCGATTATATTCGATATTATCCTATCATGTTGAGCTATTAAGTGAGATTATCTGCTATTGTTAATATTTATGATAATGGTGCAGAGGTTGTAAACACATTAAGGGATTACCCTCCTGGGTCTTGCAGAGCCCGAAGTGTAGGAGGCTTCTTAAAGTCCTCGTCAGTTGGTCCAGGTCCTTCGTGTTAGTGTAATTAACTAATTAATTATTACACTAGCATAAGTTAACTTAGGTCATATTTCATTTAGTCCTAAGTTAAATTTTTATAAATCATTTAATAAATGGGATTATATTCCCTTCCTTGTTTGGTGGGATAAGATTCCTTCTAGAAGATGAGTTGTCCTTCTAGAACTTATCTCAACATTTAATAATCATCTAGATAGGGTTCACATGTTGTCACATGTTGTTAGATCAAGACACATGGCAACATCTCATGCATATTAGGTTTTCCTTCATACCTATTTATTCAGGCATTTTGTACATTTGTAATCATGTCATGTCATAATCAATTTGATATCCTTGCATCTTAATCATAGCATGATTTTTCTGCCATTTCTCTCTTGTGGGAGTTTTTGTCTTGTAGGTGATTCTGGGGGGTTTGAGGAGTTCACCTAAACTCCTACATGGTATCAGAGCTTCAGTGCTGTAGACTTCTTCTCAGATATGAGAGATTATTTTTTGGCATGGAAATCTTGCTAGACGCAAGCAGCTCTTTTAAAGCCATTTTTTATTTTTACTTCAGAAATCCAGTTTCCACTCAGTTCCAGGAAAAATGATTTATGGGTTTTGTAGCCAGGGTCGAAATATGAACTGGGTATCTTTTAGATTTTTGATATCTTGTACAGATCTGGAGAAAATCACTAAATAAAAATCAGCACGCGTCATTTTTCTCTGGTTGAAGGTTTTAAAAAAATTATTTTTTCATTTTTTGCTTGTTGGATCAAAAAAATATTTCTAGGTTTTGTTCTTAGCTTCAAAATATTTCTGGGTTTCTATTTTTGTCCACTCATTGTGAATAGATTTCGCAGAAATCAAATCAAAATATTTTTTTTTTGGCTAGAAAACCTATTTCCTGCAGGCTAAATTCAATTTTTTTGAAAAAATCATAACTTTTGGCCATGATGTTGAAAATTGACAATCAAGATACTGTTGGAAAGATAATTTTGTCTACTTTCCAGTAGTGGCATCTATTCTGTGAAATTTTGCTCATAGAAAATTCTATAGTCAACTGAAGTCAATCCTCCACATTGGACTCAACGGCCAATATCTTCGCATCAGATTGTCGAAATCCAGAAATTCTAGCGGCATTCAGGAGATATTTCAGAGTTTTTTTCATCAGTCCAGATCCCTTGATCAATTTCAGCTCTAGGTACTTTTGCATTGATTTTTTCAGTTTGGTGCATTTGTTCAATAACTTGGACATCCTGAAGCTTTGGAAAATATTTTTTGATTTGGGTAGCATCACTTCAGTTGCATATCATATTTGAAAGCTTCTATTTGTTGTTGAAGGTTAGTGTCTTTGTATTTTTTGGAGAAATTTTATTATGGGGCTTGCATATACTCCTTCTTTGGTTATGTTGCACAAGGGTAACTATCAACAATGGCGAGATGGGATTTGCCACCATTTATTGCCTCATCTATTTGGTATAGTTTCCCATCCAAGTGAAGGTATTCATGAACTTGCTTGGAGTTGCAGTAGGTACACTATTTTGGAGATCATTTCTATGCAAGTTGATTTTGATGTTTTGAGATCTATTGATCATTGTAATTGTCCTCACATCTTTTGGACTCAAATTTGGGAGATCTATGGAGATTCAGATACTCCACCATTCCTCGATGGTCATGCTTCAGATCAAGTTCCCTATGATGATATTATTGTGCAGGAGGTTGATTGCCTTGATCTTTCCGAAGAGGTTGACAAGGTTCCTTTCGATGCTTCTTCTTCATCAGACAGTTGGTATCCCTTCACATTCAGTGATTCCTTGTCCAGAATCATTGATTGAGGCTTCCATCATCATCATCATTCATCAGGACACATTCAGTTTTCCAGACTTGCAATCATAGGATGGCTTTTTTTCAGGTATCACTGACATGGCTACTCCTACAGGTTTGGAGGACATTCTTGAGGGGATATCACTCCTCTATTCAAATTTCTTATCCGAGACTTTCTTCCCTGTCATTCCATTCAGGACTTGAGGTTTCTTCAACATCTACCATTGGATTTGCTTCATATTTTTTTCAGTGGTTTTGAGGACACTTCATTCAGGGGGGGCTATCAAGTCTCCATCATACCCATCATATCTTTTTCATCATATCAATAGAATCTTTAATCAACATTCCATTGTTGCAACACTTTTCTTTGTGGTTGATCATCTTTCCTAGCTCAAAGGTCCTCCATTGAAGACTGCAGCTTCAAGGACTGTGCATCCATAATTAGAGCTTATCCAGTGAAACATCAACCCTCGATCAAGAAAGTTGGTGTGCGAGATTCTTCGCAAGCTTGGAGGTTTCCATTGATGACTACTTGTTTCCACCTACGGACCAAGCTAATTTCTGAAGCAGATAGAGTCAAATCCGAGCTCACCATTGTCTTCAAAAGGCCTCAAAACCCTAGGATCACCTTCCCATTTATCAAAATCAGATACATCAACCTGAGAGCTTCAGAGGTATTTTTAGGGTTTGCAAAATCAATCATACTATCCGTACAATTTTTAGCAAAAAATCATCTCGGTCAGTTGTCCTCTGAGGAAAATTTCTTTTATAAGCAAGCCATTTTTCATTTTAGAAAAATCGGGCATTTATATCTTTGTCTTTGGATATTGTTCAACATCAGTTTCCACATCGTCCTGGTTTGTCACTATTGATTGTGGCATCTTCATCTTCAGGCAAGGAGACATTTGAGTAGAGTTTAGAGACATCATCATCATTCATCCTTCCTTCAATTCTTATCTGGAATGGGAAGCATCTCTATCTCCTCCCTATGGGGGGTGAATATATTGTATCCATGTGACAGATGGTGTACTTGGGGGGTATTTGGGAGTCCTCCATCCTTCCCATCCTATCTCACATTTTTTCTTTTTCATCTCCTTTTTGGAGAGCGGTTTTGTTCCTATTGGGTTTTCCCCTTTTCTCCAGTTGTGGGAGATTTTTCTGCATCTTCATGTACATGGGTACCTAACATGGCCTCGTAGTCGGGACCCATCATCATCTTGCATAATCATTGCATTTTCCTCCCTAAGTTGAACTTATGGGGGGGTGTTAGTGTAATTAATTAATTAATTATTACACTAGCATAAGTTAACTTAGGTCATATTTCATTTAGTCCTAAGTTAGATTTTTATAAATCATTTAATAAATGGGATTATATTCCCTTCCTTGTTTGGTGGGATAAGATTCCTTATAGAAGATGAGTTGTCCTTCTAGAACTTATCTCAACATTTAATAATCATCTAGATAGGGTTCACATGTTGTCACATGTTGTTAGATCAAGACACATGGCAACATCTCATGCATATTAGGTTTTCCTTCATGCCTATTTATTCAGACATTTTGTACATTTGTAATCATGTCATATCATAATCAATTTGACATCCTTACATCTTAATCATAGCATGATTTTTCTGCCATTTCTCTCTTGTGGAAGTTTTTGTCTTGCAGGTGATTCTGGGGGGTTTGAGGAGTTCACCTAAACTCCTACACTTCGAGCTGCCCTTAATTGGAATTGGAAATTCCATAGGTAGATTAGAAGACCAACCTGGTTACATTGTAAAATACAACCAACAATAACTACACTCCCTAAGTTACACTTATGGGGGGATGTTGGTGTAAATGAGGTTATTTCCTAACTAGTCCTTAGTGAGGACCTATTCACATCATTATGTTTACTTAGGAGTTAAGTTTCCTAGGTGTCATTTCTAGAAACTAGTATTAATGGGGCAATGTCTCATTAATTAACTTATAGTTATCTAGGCATTTAATATTTCACTTATGCATTTAAAATTATGCATCAGAGATTTAATGTTTTCATCCAAGGTAGTTATCCTACCTCCTCTCACCTTGCATGTATAAACAAGGTGCTTATACATTGTAAATCATCTCATGATATCTCATATTCTAGAGCAATTCATCATAGATCATCATTTGATCAAATTCTCTTCTTGCTCATGTTGTAACACTTTCTTGTTCATGTGGATGGTGTATTTCTTGGTTGATCCTTTGAAGTGTGTGCAACTTCATTTGGGTCATTGTTCATCCATATTTCCAACATTGTACATGTAACATTGGATTAAATATTTAATGTGGGGTTGTACATGGGAAAATATTTAATGTTGGAAAAACTTAGTACCAATATTAAATGTGGGGATTAATAGTTTTGTGAGCTCATGGTATTAGTCACATGGTTTTATGTAATACTACTTGGTGGTTTTGTGTGAGATTGTTTCTATAAAAGAAAACACATGGGTAGTTGTCTAAGGTTTGAAGGTTGGCTAGTTGGCAAGTTAGATCTTGTTAGCATTTGTGGGGGTTGAAGCATGGCATGTGATGTATGGTTATTGCTTGTTCACATGGAGTGCTTGTAGAAGACTTGATGTTTCAAAGGTGTTCAAGGAGAATTCTGAAGATGTATTGTACTGTTTATTGTTGAATAATACATGAGTGTTGGATGATTTAGGAGGCCGATTTTTTCCATCTTGAGGGTTTTTCTAGGGTATATCTTATGCCATCTTTGATGGTATGTTGTCTATTCTTTTGCATATGGATTCTAAATACTTGTTTGTATATATTTATCTATTTGAGTTATGTGGAAATTATCTTGGGTGGATGCATATTTATTTTTTATTTAGTATAAGAGCCATGGTTGTGCTTTGTATAACCCTTGTTAGAGTGGATTTGGTGCATAGTTGAATTCAAGGCTTGCATGGAAAGAATGAAGAAATTGCAAGATATGAGGGTTTTGTGCAAGTTTTTTTTTGCAAATTTGGGATTTTGGGGTTACAAATTTGTGGTTTTTTACAGATCTAGGTTTATGGATCTTTGTTGGAAAATGTTTTTTTTATGGATGTTCATAATGAGGGTTTTGTAGGGAAAATTTTGCAAATGACCCTTTGGGACAAAATCAACCTCGCCATTGGATCTAGGAGGCCCAAGAGATGAAGATTGGCATAAAATTTGGCCTATTTTGGTTATTGAAAAAAATGCAATTTTTTTAACCAATATCCCCCCTGGCTGTATGACCATCAAATTTTAGGTTGTAAAAAATTAAAAAAAAAACATTATTATTATTTTTGCAGCTAGAATTTTTTTTATTTTCTTGCAATTACAAATTATTAAAACCATGGTTTTTAAAATCAAATTAAAAATTAAAAAAATAATAATAAAAAGTACATAGGGGTGGGGGGGGGGTCTGCAAATCCTCGTACCCACAACTGACATCCTACATAGGTGTCATACTTGGCAAGTTTGTCGATGGCCCCACTTGTCGTGGCCGACGCTGCTAGCTACCAGTGGGGGCTTCTCGCAGACCAACGGGATATGGTTGGAGCCCTCCTGGTGGATGGGTTAAAAATAAATGTTGCCCCAAAAATTTTAACCACCATTAATTTTTTTATTCTACCTAATTTTGATTTTGTAGTCAAATTATGCAACTTTTTTCCAAGGGGCATAACTTTCGCCCAAGGTGTCTATTTTTTGACTTCTTATACTTGTTGGAAAGGTGGTTTTGTGCTCTACACTATGGAATCAATGGTTTTTTATATTTTATAATTTGACAATAATTTTCTCATTTGACAATAATTTTCTCATTGGAAGCTAGATGTTCCTTTTGAGCTTGGAGAGGTCATAACTTGTGGATATAAAGTCAAATTTTGAACTTCTTATAGTCGATGAAAAGCTTGTTTAGAGCACTGCTAGTGGATCAATAATTGTTGTTTTGACTTGGATGTGGGTTGTTTATGCCCATAGATGCTTCAATGTTGTTGAAAATTAAGATTTTTGGCTTGGTTTAGTCACTTGTTTTGTTGGTTTGGTTGTCATGTTGAGGAGGAGAGATGGTATTATCAGGTGCAGTCATGATGAGGGACCTATGTAGTTGACTATGTGATGCAAATATGTGTGACATGGTTGGATTTGTTGCTAGTAAATTTGGTGGTAATCATGGTGCCATATATGTTCATGTGATTTAGGGACTTTTGCATGAAATAATTGTTTATGTAGGTGCTTCGTTGGTGGTGTTGAATTGATTCATGTTTGGTTTGTGACAATGTATCTTCTCGGCTTGTGGATCATAGTTTTACTTTACCTTTTGGGAGCCCATGTTGTACTTGTGTTATTTGATTGTGTGAGGTCCTTTGGTTGATATTAATTGAGGGGGTTATTATCACAGTGTCATGGATAGCTTGATTACATGATTCAGTGGGAGTTTGTGAAAGTGATGGTTTGGCAGTGTTGTATCTTCTTGGTTTGGAGATTGTAGTTTGTACCGTTCTCTTTGGGAGCTCATGGAATTGAGTTATTTGATTGTGTTGGGACATGGAGTATCTTAATTTAGAGGATGGTTATCATTTTTCCATGGAGAGTATGATATCATGGTTCAATGGGAGCTTGTGGCGATGATGTGGATCCATCACTTGATGGTGGATGATCTTTTGTAGTGTTTGTTGGTGTCATGGGTGAACTCTTGGATTTTGTTTCTTCTATGTAGTGAGGTTTCTTTCCATTATTTGGATTCATTGACAGGAGATGTTTATCTTTATGTGGTTTGAAGATATGACATCTTGGTTAGCCATGGAGGACTCTTTATTCTTTGGTTAAGGTGTCATGATTTATCTTTTGACATGTGATCCTTGTTTGATAGGATGGTTATGTATTATTCAATAATGTACTCTTTATTATGCATTTAGAGTGTTGGCATGATACATGTACATGATATTTTCATCGGATCATATGATCTTCTTTTGAGATGTGAGATCATGATGTCATGATTAAGTTCTTGATTTTGCGGTTGGGATTTGACATTGATCTTGGTGGGTTCTCTTGGTGTTGAGTACATTAGTCATTTTATTGGGAGATTCATGATGATGATAAGTTACATTTGGAGTTTGGCATGGATTTATCAGTTAAAAGACTCATGGATACTTGGATACATAGGTGAGCCTAAGAGATCTCTTGTGATTAAAGACATGTTTCGAGACAATTACTCATTGATGAGGTTTCAGTTGGAAGTCTAAGGAGCCTACACCTTTGTTGTACTTGAGTTCAACATGGACCTATGATGAGATTGTTCTTAGATGATTCATGATGACTTGGATATATTTTAGGAGCATTTTCATTCCCCACTCTTGGTCTACTCAATGATTTATCATCTAAGAGGTATTTCCCATTGCTATTTTTAGATGCATTATGTTACATGATTTATCTTCTCATGCATGTGGATATTAAAATATGGTTTTTTAGTTTTAGAGGGTTCATTTGAGGGATTTTGGCATGTTTATCTCCTTATGAATTGTGATATTATTCATTGGTGTTGATTTTAGGAGACGTTATTCCAGCTTATTCCCTTGGTTTGGGAATGGATTTGGTTTGATCTTCCTTTGGTTTGAGATGCATACATATTGGTTAAGGTTAGATGTGGATAGTGATATTATCTTTGGTTTTTTATGGAGGAGGTCATTCTTATCATAGATTAGCATTTAGAGGTGTGTGTAGAAGGACATGCTACAAGTTTTGATTTGCACATTTTCTCTTTGGTCTTGCTCTTCTTTGTGGATGTTTGTATTCACATGACATTGGAGTTGAGATCTTGTGTGGATCTATGGTGATCACTATTATTGTGGTCATGTGTTGTTCATTTTTCTTTGTTGTTGACATGGATTTTCCTTTATCTCTTTCCCTTATTGAGTGTGAAGAACTTGGGAGAGTTATGGAGACTTGTGGTGAGAGTTGTATTTCAAAATTTTGGTTTGCAAGATTGGAATATCTTTGTGGATGTTCCTTGGTACTACATGATGTTGGTTACAATTCTATGTGTTTCTATTGGTGGATATTTGGATTCCTTGATCATTTTCATATTTGACATTTCCTATTCAATGGGAGTTCCTAGATGCATATGTTCTTCATTGACAAGTTTGACATTTGGAGCTTGTGATTGCATGTTATGGGTTGTATATGTTGATGGCATGAGGTTCACTTGTTATGATTTGTATACCTTTGAGGGTGAAATAAAAACATCGTGTCTCACTTTTAGCCCAATATGGACATTTATATCAATATTTTTAACTAAATATTCACCTTCTCATACCCATAGCAACTAAACTGTTAAGAATTTGAAGATGATGCAAACTAGTGATTTGTGACAATTTGTATGTAAATTCTAAATATATATTTTTATTTTTTTTGAAATAAATCATGAATCTTACATCTCCTTTAATAACTAGTTTTAAATAGTAAACAACATTTCCAAAAAGTACCTAATAGATGTGTTCTTTGTGAAGCTAATGGTGAGAACACGTTCCATTTTCTCCTTGATTGTGATTACTCTTTCTCTTTGGAGTAAATTTCTCAGACTCTGGGATATTGGTTGGGTATTTCTGGATTCTCTTACTAAACTTTTTGATCAATGGACTTTCCCTTCTTCCTCTCCCATTCTGTGGTGGCTATGGGACCTTATGGCCCCACACATTGCTTGGGGTTTATGAAAAGAAAGAAATAATAGGATTTTTCAAGAGTCTAAGCTTAAGGTTGATAGTCTTTTTATCAAGATCCGACAGGCTATTCTGGAGAATTTTTCTCTAATTCATTTTGATTATGCTCGATGTGTCCCTTCTGCTTGCCTTGCTGGTTATGAGATTATGGTGATCTCTAACTGGAAGATTACTTCAATTCATATTGTGAATCCTAAGTCAAGCTCAAGTGCTAGATTGAACACTAGATGGCAACTTCCTCCTTTTGGTTGGGTTAAAGTTAACTTTGATGGGGCAACAGAGGGGAATCCCATGCCTGCAGGATGTTTGGGGGGTGTTAAGGAATGATATTGGTAGACTCCTTGGTGCGGTGACACTCCCATTGGGTACTCAGACTAATCATTGCATGGAGGCAGAGGATGCGTTCATAAGCGTTAGATATGCTATCAATAAAGGTTACTCCAAATTATGGGTGGAAGGCGACTCCATGAACATAATAAATTATTTGCATGGAACTCATCCTCTAAGTTGGAATGTCAAAAAACTCATCAAGGATACGATAATCATGTTGCAATCTTGTGATGAGACCTGTGTCTCTCACATTTACCTAGAAGGAAACTCGTTGGTAGATTTTTTTTCCAACGAGGTTGTCAGCCTAAATGAATTTTGTTCATGGGAGGAGGGATCAATCCTTCCTGAGAAAGCTAGGAGTTTATTATGAAATGATGACGTGGGGTGAGGTGATGCAACATTTATGGTATAGTACCTTCCTTTAGTTTGCACACTTTATGGGTGTTTTGTTGAACTTTGGTCTTTAGTTGAGTGTTTTTTGCAAGGGTTCTAGGAGTCTTGTGTCAGTTTCCATGTGTGGTGATAGGAGCTTAATCGAGTCACACTCTTGTGGTGATATTTGGAGAAAGAATTTTTTTTTGAATATTTTGTGCCATGGGAATTTTACTCCATTTTTGGAGAGATTGCACAGGCATGACTCTAATGCCTTGGCAAAATTTGTTTCTTTTTGGCATAATCATAAGCTCAGGGTTAAAGTTTTGGAAGTGGAGGTTAATGAGGACTTGGTTGCCACTATTATGGGGATGCCAACTGTGAGTTGGAAGTTCTTCAAGAATAAAAAAAGTAATGAGGAGGCGATGGTCTAGTTTTTTAAAGATGATGAGCATAAGAAATTAATAAAATTGGAGAGATGGGGTTATGAGAGAAATTCCCTCAAGAAAATTTGGGTGAGTGTGACTAAGGTCCTCATGCGTTACGTGAATCTAGAAGGGAGATTTAGGGCTATTCTTGGTCACCATTTTACTCTCCTCAACCGTTTCAGACATGGTTTGTTCATTTCTTTCCCTTTCTTTCTGTTATCATCTTTGGAGGTCCTGATGTACACACACTTGAAGAATAGGAGGGCCCCTGTCCTCCATGAAGGGCTTATCTTATTAATTATGGAGCATGTCAAGACTCTTATCCCTGCTTTGGCCATCAAGGGTAAGGAAAAAACTATAAGTGATTTGTCTGGGTCATCAGGTTCGGAGTCCCCTTTGGGGGAGGAGGAATGGAACAAAGATGAGGAGGATGCTTCTCCTGTGGCTGCAACTATGTCTTCAAAGAAGAGGAAGTTGGTTGGTGCTAAGTGCAATAGGACTGCTAAGCGGCTAGCCCTTTCTGAGAGTGAAGACATAGAGGTGGGGGTCGGGCGATTCTTCTCCCAAGTCTGTGGAGGCGGTTGTTGGTAAAGATGTTGTTGATGGTGGTCTAGAGGTGGGGACATAGGTTAATGTTGAGGGTTTGGTTGATAAACCAAGGAGGCTGTCAAAACGTATTGCTAACCTGAAGAACAAGACCTCTAAGGTTCTGACCAAGGACCCAAATGTGGCTAGTGAGGATAAGGATTCTGGTGAAAATGCGGTGGCTATTGAGGATTCTCCCATGTAGGACTTGCCCAAGGAGGAGCAAAACAAGGATATTAGGGATCTGGATGAGGAGGATGCGGAAAGGAAAAAAGCCAAATAGGAGTCTTTGAAGGTAAATCCTCTTTTTTAGGACTTTTCTTACCTTGATGATGATGCTACCTCCATGTTTTCTTTACTGGATATGACTAGAGTTGGGGCCACTGGTACATTTAAATTAGCCAAATGGACTCTATAGGAGTTCAATAAGATTTATATAAAAATTAGAGGTTTGAAGGAAAATATGAAGAATGTTCCGAAGGGTTCAATGTCGTACATTTTGATAGACAAAATGGTGGAACTTGAATGTTTCTATCATGACTTTAAGTCTCTATGTGATGAGAGATTGGCAGCTCTAGAAGCCAAGGTTTTAGGCATAAATATAGATATCAAGAAATTAATGTAGGAATGCCATATCTCTGTGAAGAACAATGCAGACTCCTTGGAAGTCCTTTTCAGGAAAATAAGTGAGCTAAGGGATGATCAGGTTTATTTCTTTGAACTTATGGAGAAAGAGCATGTAGCCAAGGGCAAGGGTAAAAAAGCTACTAAGGATGATGAAAAAGTTCTTGCTAGAAGAGGGTAGACTGATTGGAATAAAACATTTGATACTGAGAAGAAGGAGTTGTTGGATATGGTTGAGAGGCATAGGAACCAACAGATTGAGATCGCCAACACTCTAGGTGGCTTGAATTAGTGTCTGGTATTTTTTGTTGCTTTCTATTTCCTACAGGGTGTAGGTTTCTTGTAGGTTGTTTTACTATTTTGTGGCTATTGGATGATGTTGGTTGTTTTTTGTTTGACTCTTTGTATAACACCTGCTCAGTTGTGTTTTTTGGTTGTTGGGTTGCTATTGGTGGTCTTTTGAAATTCCTTCTTTGCAACATTTTGTATCCTCAGTTGTAAAGGGTTTCGGGTCCCTTCAAAACCTTTTTTTCCTTATAATCAAAACATTTCCAAAAAGTAACATTTATGTTGTCAAACATAACTTTTATTTTAGAAAGGATAAAATTATAATTTTTAATATATAGATTCTTTACACCAATATCTAGGGAAAGGATTTTTTTTCATATTTTTTTGTTACATATATATTTTTAATTAATTTTTGAAGTCATCGTAACTATAATTTGGATATAGGTGTATGTCATCAAACATAACTTGTGTATATATTGAAATCCTTTTTCTTTGTGAAACAAGGACATCTATACCTAGGGAAAAGGTATTTTTTGAAACTTTTTACAATGGTTTACTATTTTTCCACCTTTGTAGAATGAAGAACTTGATGTTCGTGTAAAACCTATGTTCAACAAAAATTGAAAATTAAATACATGATCAAATGAAAACATATCAAAACTATACTTGTTGGAAAGATCATTTTGAGGGCTATGATCTTGCAAAATATAATTTCAAAATGACTTTATTTAATCCCTCAAAAGGAAAAGAAAAAGTGTTTTTTGTCTGCATTTTGATAGGTGCGAAGGAGACTCCATTGTGGGTACAATTTAATACTAGAGGGGTTATATCCAAGGGTGTTTGATCTAAGGGGGTATTATCTATCCCTCTTCAATTAAAACCCTTTAGATGGAACCTCTCAAGGCTTAAATCATTAGTTTTTCTAAAAATAAGTGATTTTAGGAAAAAATTAAGATGCCCCAAAAGTGAGATACACTATTGTGGCAACACCCTTGAATTATGGATAGTTGGATGTGTTAGCATTTTTTGTGGGTGTTATTTTCATCTATTGTGATTACATCTTGATAGCTATTGATATATGATTGTTACCTTTGGATTGAGTGTTTGTGTTTTGGGATATCAATTAGAGGAAGGACTTATGCTTCTTTGTGACAAATAGTGTGGCATCTTTTTGGATGGTTTATTATCTTTGTGCATTGGTGTGATAGAGAATGAGAGAATTTATGCCTGAGATGGTGGTCACTTTGATTCTTATTGTAGGTATCTTGATGGAGCACATGGAGCACTTTGATTCCTTGATGGTATATGTGGCTAGAGGGATTGTTCCCTTGTTCATGTTTGAGTTTACTTGTTTACCCATTATGTAATATATAAAAAATATGGGAGAATGTTGGGAAAAGGTGTGTTTTCCACCTTGCATAATGTTATAATATAATATTTATTTATTATGTGGTGCACCTAGGGGATCTGGGGATACATGCATCACTTGGGTCTAGCATTCTTGGGGCCACTTTATGTGTTTCATGTAACATTAGATTAAATATTTAATGTTGAGTTGCACAAGTGGGAAAATATTTAATGTTGGGAAAACTTAGTATGGATATTAAATGTGAGGGTTAACAATTTTGTAAGCTCATGGTATTAGTCACATGGTTTTATGTAATACCACTTGGTGGTTTTGTGTGAGATTTTTTTATAAAAGCAAACACATGGGTAGTTGTCTAAGGTTTAAAGGTTGGCTAGTTGGTAGATTAACTCTTATTAGCATTTGTGAGGGTTGAAGCATAGAATGGGATGTGTGGTTACATGCTTTCTCACATGGAGTGATTGTAGAGGGTTTGATGTTTCAAATATGTTCATGGAGAACTCTGAAGATGTATTTTAATATTTATTGCTAAATAATACATGAGTGATGGATGCTTTTGGAGGCTAGGTTTTTCCCTCTTGAGGGTTTTCCCAAGGTATATCTTGTGTCATATTTGATGGTATATTGTCTATTCTTTTGCATATGGATTTTGAATACTTGTTTGCATAGTTTTCTCTATTTGGGTTATGTGGAAATTATCTTGGGTGGATGCATATTTCCTTTCATTTTGTTATAGCATTTGTAAGCCTTACTCCTTGTGGACTATCCATGGAGGATACCTTCATCACTTTTGGAATTGAATTTTCCAAAAATATTCCTTGTCTATTTTTATATAGAATTTTCTTTTGAAAACCTTGAAGTATTTTATTGATACATGCCTTCCCTTCTAAACTTCATATGGATTTTTTCTATTATTCACCTTGATTTGTGCTCGATTTGAAATATAGATAGCTATATGAACCACTTCTTTCCAAAAATCATAAGATATTTTGGAATAATTTATCATAGCTCTTTCCATTCCTTTAATTATTCTATTCTTTCTCTCAACTACATTTTGTTGTGGAGTTCTTGTAGCTGAATATTGTCTCTTTATCCCATGCCTTTCACAGTATGCTTCAAATTCATTTGAGGTAAATTCTCCTCCTTTTTCAGATATAAGACATTTTCGTTAGGATAGGTCACATTATAATTGCTATCCTAAGTTGATTTATTTGTCTCCATATTCTTTGGAAAGTGTTCTAGGGCACATGAGGGACAAAATATTTATTATTTATTTTCCTATGACAAATTGTAATTGCATTCAAAGAGGTGGACCCTTTATGGTGGTGGTTATAAAGCATTTTGGGAGGATATTCCTCTTAGGCGTCTAGCTTTGTGAGTGGGAACCACTTTTTTTTTCATGTCCTTGCATGCTATTTGCATGTTTTCTATGCTCTTGCATGGTTGGGTGCCCAGGTTTGCATGTTGGTGCATGCTTTTGCATGCAGTCGTTGGTGAGTTATGGAGCACTCGAGTTTGACCCATTTTGATTAGCTATGGGTTAGGCACCCATGTGAAGGCCATGTGATAATTAATATTTTATTCCATGTTTATGGGTTGTCCGCTAAGGGGGGCATGTGATTTTCTAGGTGGTTTTGCTTATTTTTTGGAATACCATTTGTGATATTCTCCCCCACAAACTTCTATATGTTGGAGCCTTGAGATGGTGGTTTGTAAGAGTTTTTGTTTGTAGTTTGTTAGAGTGACAAAGTGCTGCTAGATTATAGAGAGGATTATTGTATTGATGTACTTCCTTGAAGATTAATATAAACATTGGATCTATTTGGGTGTGGAGTTTTTTCCTGCAAGTTTTTCTCCACATATATCTTGTGTGACTTGTGTTCGATGACTTGTGGTATTGCAAATTTCTCTTTCCTTGTTACAATTATCAACCACTTAATATTTTTATGGTAATATTGAATATATAATTTTTTTTAGATTTTCAACCACTTTAATAAGTTCATAGTGTTGCACATTATATCTTGATTTCCAACATTTGGTATCAGAGCTAATGACTTTGTTAAGAGAGGAACACCTTTCTTTTGAGTGTTGAAGTTTTTCTGGTTGTAGCAAGAGCTTGTGCATTATGGGTTTTGAATATTTTTGAAGAAGATTGTAAACCATGGCTTCTACCTCATGTTTAGATATTGAGAAATTCAATGGAACTAGCTCCATGATGTGGAATTTGAAGATGGAAGATCTCCTTGAAGAGAGAGATTAGTGGTTGGCAGTTTCAAGTGAAAAGAAACCAAAATCAACATCTAATGAAGATTGGAAGAAAATGGATAAGAAGACATGAAGAAAGAGTGTAGAAACAAGAAAAATAGTTTAGATACTTCCACAAAAAAGTCCTCAGAAAATGGTGATTGTGATGCTTTATTTATTTCCGCTAACACTATTAGTGATTATGCTTGGATTATTGATTCAGGTTGCTCCTACCATATGACTCCTCACAATGAGTGGTTTACTTCATATTCAACATATGATGGGGGAGAAGTTTTCCTTGATGATAACAACATGAAGAAGATTGTTGGTAAGGGAAAGGTAAAGTTGTGTTTCAGTGATGAGAGGGTTAAAACCCTTGATCATGTTTTACATATTCTAGGACTTGTGATAAATTTACTTTTAGTATCCAAGTTGAATGGTTCTAGAAGGCATGTGAAATTTGACAAGTTTGGTTGCAAGTTGGTAAGAGGGAGTTTGGTGATAGCTAAATGATCTCAAATTGGGATTTTTTTGTAATTGGTGCCAATGTAATTAGCACTAGAAATGCATGTATGTTGTGACACCATAGATTGGATCACATAAGTGAAAAGGGTCTTAAGACCATTTTAAATAAAAATTGGTTAATGATACTTCCACTTTTTGTAACTCTACCAATGTAATTGGTGCTAAAAATGCATGTATGTTGTGGCACCATAGATTGGATCACATAAGTGAAAACAGTCTTAAGACCATTTTAAATAAAAAATTGGTTAACGACATTTTTGATTATTTTGTTGGTAAAAATAAATTTTGTGAGAATTGTGTGTTTGGTAAACAAAATATATCATTATTTCCTAATAGGACTAATAAAGCTAAGAGGTTACTAGAGATCATTCATTTAGATGTGTTTGGACTAGTGGATGTTGACTCTTGGAAAATATCGTTATTATGTTACTTTCATTGATGATGTGTCAAGATACACCTGGATTTATTTTATGCATTAAAAATATGAGGTTTTCACTAAGTTAAGGAATTTAAAAAATAGATTATAAGATAATGGTGTTGATATTTGACAATGGGTGTGAACATTGTTCTAGGAAATTTGATGAGTTGTATAAGCATGCAGGTATTTTTCAACAAAAGACTACTCCTTATACACCTCAAAAAAATGGGGTAGCAGAAAGAATGAACCAAACCTTGATGGAAAGAGTTAGGAGCATGTTGAGTGGTGCTAAGCTTGATAGATGCTTTTGGGAAGAATTTGTAAGTACTACATGTTATTTGGTTAATAGATCTCCTTGTTTAGCTCTTGTTGATAAAACTCCTTATGAAGTGTGGATATTTAGAAAGCCTTTTGTTTCACATTTAAGGGTCATTGGTTGTGAGGCTTTAGTTCATGTGACTCAAGAGAAGTATTCTAAGTTGGATCCAAAAGCACATAAATGTATCTTTGTTGGTTATGGTGAGAATGTAAAAATTTATAAGCTTTGGAATCCACTAACCCGTAAAATGGTTTTCTTTAGAGATGCAATTTTTTAGGGAGTTTAGAGCTTACTTAGGTGAAGAACAACCAAAGTAGAAAGATAAGACAAAAATAGTACACGTTGAGATAAATATTTAAAAGTATGAAGATGCACGTATGGAAGAACAACCAAATCAATTAGAGGATGGGGAAGAAGAAGAGGTTTCTGAGAGTTTAGATGATGTGTAGGATGAGCATGTGGAAGATGTAGAGCAGCAAGAAACCCTTACTCCTACCTTGAGAAGATCCACAAGGCAACGAAATCCAGTTGACAAGTATAGCCCATCCAAAAAAAATTGTGTATTTGCTTTGTTGAGTACTGATGATGAACCTAGATCCTACATGGAATCTCTTTCTTCAGAAGAAAGTGAGTCTTGGATGCAGGCCATGTAGGAGGAGATGATGGCTTTGGATAGTTGTCATACCTAGGATCTTGTGAGTTTTCCCAAAGGAAGGAAGCCCATTGGTTTAAAATGGGTATTTAAAAAGAAATTTGGAGCATATGGTTAGTTAGAGTGGTACAAGGCTAGATTGGTGGCTAAGGGCTACTCCTAGAGAGAGGGAGTTGATTTCGGTGAAATTTTCTCTCTTGTTGCTAATTTAACTTTTATTAGATTCCTATTATCTAGTGTTGTTTCTGATGATTTTGAAATAGAGAAAATGGATGTTAAAACTAATTTATTGCATGGGGATCTTGAGGATGAAATTTATATGTGACATCCTGATGGTTTTATTGTGCAAGGAAAAGAACACTTGGTTTGCAGGTTAAAGATATATTTATATGGTTTGAAACAGTCACCCAGGATGTGGTACCCAAAGTTTGATTCCTTTGCATTGAAGTTGGGTTTTCAAGAAGTGAGGAGGATTATTGTGTTTACATTAAGGTTATTGATGATCAGATACTAATCATTGTCTTGCATGTTGATGACATGTTGTTTATGGGTAACAACAAGGTGATGATTATGGATCTTAAGACTTAAATTTTTGGCACATTTGGTATGAAGGATTTGGGGGCTAAAAAATATATTGTTGGGATGGAGATCAGTAGAGATTGGGTTCACAAAAAGCTTTGTTTAAGTTAGAGTAAGTATGTTGATACCATTTTACATAGGTTTAATATGCATGACTATAAACTAGTAAATATTCCATTTCTGATTGGTACTAAGTTGAGTTTAGACATGTGTCATAATTTTGATGATGATATTGAAGAGATATCTAATGTTTCTTATGCTAGTTTCATTGGTAGTTTGATGTATGCAATGGTTTGCACTATACCAGTTATAGAAGAAGCAATGGGAGTTTTGAGCAAGTTTATGTCTAACCTTGGTAGAGAGCATTGGAAGTTTGTTAAGAGGGTGTTTAGATATTTGTGTGGTACTTCAAATTACTATTTGGTTTATCATGGTACTGATGATTTGGATAATTCATTGGACATACAGGGTTTTGTTGATACAGATTGGGCAGGTGACTTGGATAGTCAAAGGTCCACTAGTGGCTATGTTTTTACTTTGTTTGGAGGTGCAGTGAGTTGGATGAGTAAGAGTTAGCCTACACTTGCATTGTCCACTACTGAAGTGGAGTATATTTCTACTACACATGCCTTTAAGGATACAGTTTGGTTATAGAGACTTGGTAATTACATTGGTTTTGATTGCATGATAGTGAGGATTGGATGTGATAGTTAGAGTGCCATATGTTTAGATAAAAATCCTATGTATCATGCTCATACAAATAATTTTGATGTTTAGTATCAATTTGTGCGAGAAATGGTATAGAATGGTAAGGTTTTGATTGAGCAGGTTGACACTTTGGATAATGTTGTAGATTCTCTCATAAAGCTAGTGACCACATATAAGTTCTCTTGGTGAAAGAAGGCCATGGGCCTTGATCATTGTACTTGATTATACGTTTCATTTGTATCTCATGGATGTAATTGCAATGTATAATGTCAAGTGGGAGAATGTTAGGATAGGTGACATTATAATTTCTATCCTAAGTTGATTTATGTGTCTCCATGTTCTTTGGAAAGTGTTCTAGGGGACATGAGGGATAAAATATTTATTATTTCTTTTCCTATGACAAATTGTAATTGCATTCAAAGAGGTGGACCCTTTATGGCGGCGGTTACAAAGCATTTTGGGAGGATATCCCTCTTGGGCGCCCAAACTTTATGAGTGGGGAATACTTTGGTGTGCATGTCCTTACATGTTATTTGCATGTTTTTCATGCTCTTGCATGGTTGGGCACTCAAGTTTACATGTTGGTCCATGCTTTTGCATGTAGCCATTGAAGTCGTTCGTGAGTTATGGAGCACTTGGGTTTGACCAATTCTAGTTGGCTATGGGTTAGGCATCCATGTGAAGGCCATGTGATAATTTAATATTTTATTCTATGTTTATGGGTTGTCCACTAACGGGGGTGTGGATTTTTCTAGGAGGTTTTTCTTGTTGTTTTGGAATACCATTTGTGGTATTATCTCCCACAAACTTCTATATATTGGAGCCTTGAGATGGTGGTTTGTAAGAGTTTTTCTTTGTAGGTTGTCAAAGTAACAAAGTGCTGCTAGATTACAAAGAGGATTGTTGTATTGATGTACTTCCTTGAAGATTAATACAAACATTGGATCTCTTTGGGTGTGCAGTTTTTCCCTACAAGGTTTTCTCCACATATATCTTGTGTCACTTGTGTTTGATGACTTGTGGTATTGGATATTTCTCTTTCATTGTTGTAATTTTTAATCACTTAATCTTTTTATGGTAATAGTGAATACATAATTTCGATTTACAACCACTTTAATAAGTTCATATTGTTGCAAGTTATACCTTGATTTCCAACAATTTTATCTTCAAACTTGTTTCATTCTCTACTAAGGATTTGAATGACTTGAAATTCTTAATTGCTTTAGATTTTTATTTAAGAAAAGCTACCTAAGTCATCTTGGAATAATCACTAATTAACAACATAAAATAAATCTCACCTTGCAAGCTTTTTGTCCTTGTTGGACCACACAAATTAGTGTGAATAAGTTCCAAAGGCTCTAATATAGAATACTCCTTATATTTGAATCCTATCCTTGTTTCTTTTCCATATTAACACTATTTGCAAATGATATTAGAAGGTTTTGCTATCTTCAACATGTCTCTTATGACTTGCTTTTTGTTGATCTTCACAATGTTATCAAAATTCAAATGTCCCATCCTTCTTTGCCACAAACAACTCTCATCTTCTTGCCCCATATAATATTTTTCACTTTTGACTTCATTGAGAATGTAAAAATTAGCATTTGTTCCATAAGCATCAACTATCAATTTTCTATCTTTCATGATTTTACATCCTTTAGAATGAAATATGAAAGTGTGCCTTTGGTCACACAATTGACTTACACTTAAGAGATTATGCTTCAATGCTTCAACATATAAAACATCCTTAGTTTTAGTTCTTCCATTATACAAACTAAGTGTGCCTTTACCTTTTATGATTTTCATATCATTTCCCCCAAATTTCATTGTTCATTCACTTTCTTTAGAGGGAGAAATTTTCTTTTCTCACAAATCATGTGAGTTGAACAACCACTGTCAACATAACATTTATCTTTCTCAATTTGAGCATGTAATGTAACTTGTACAAGCATGGATTTTTCTTTCATTTCTTATTCCTTATTTTTCCAAACCTTGTTTGATTCATAATTTTTCTTGTCATAAACAACCTTCTCCTTATTTTGTCTTGAAGGCTCAAGTAAATAGTTCTACAAAAAAGTGTTGTGTTCCCAAAATTGTTGCACTTGTGACATATACCGTTATAATCCATTAAATGAGAAAATGAATTCCTCTTCATGAGTTCAAAATCATTCCTTGTGAAAGCTCTAAAATTTAGTACTTTATGCCCAAATTGATTACATAAAAATCAATAACCATGGAAAGAATATTGAAACTTGGTTGTGCAGGGCTTCATTTGAGGAAAGGACCATTTGAGGTTGGCCTTATTAGTTATTTTAAATTGTGAGGCTTTGTACTCCTTCTTGTTTTCCTCTTTGTTTGCTTCACTTTTTCTTTCTTTCCTTTTATCATCTTCTTTGTTTACTTCCTCTTTGTTGGAAATTTTGAGGGCCACAACATAACTCTCATTTTCCAACATATTTGTAGTTTTTGAAATTTTACTATCAAAACCAAGACCAGTTTTTATGAATGGAGATCTTTATAAGTTGATAAGATCCTCTAAAATTTTAAAAAAATGATCAAAATTTATGTTTCCACTAAGCTGACTATTAGTCTTTTCTAGATCCTTCCTCAAGGAAACAATTTTAGATTCAAGTTTCTTATACTCCAATTCCTTTGATTTTAGCTTATCTTTTAAAAAATATTCAATGCATTTAGCTTCTTCTTCTTGAGTCTTCAAATCCATACTTATCTTTCTTGAATTTTCATCATCTTCTTGAATTTTGGCTTTCATCTTTGAATTGAACTTCTTAAGTTTTTTTTATTTTGTCTATGGTGATGGTAAGTTCTTCCTCAAGATATTCTATAGTATCTTTCTCACTTTCAATCCTTCATTCCATTTGTCTTCACACCTTG
>VDFB02376021.1:0-24790 GCA_007258455.2 Sequoia sempervirens | reverse complement strand
AATGAAAAACTTCTCATTTTTTATAGCAAAAAATCGAATTCTAGAAGGAGCTAAGTATAGCCAGTGCATTAAATCTCCACTACTCCATTTCAAGAATTCGAATTTTCCCTCTCTGGTATTTTCGACACTTGTCTTTCGACGTCTGGAATCTTATTCTTCTAGAAGTTCAACTTTGACTGGCATCTTTTGAATTCACTTTCGAAATTTTTTAATTTAAATTCATCTTTTGGCAATTTCCATTCACCAGCCAAAGTTCTGTCTTGCAAATTTCAAATTTTAATCACCTCTGACGCTCTGGAAAATTCATCAGTGAAGAATTCAATCAAAAATATCTAGGCAATTCACTTTAAATTCATTGTCGAAGCATTTTCCTTTCAAAAACCATTTTATTCAAATTCGCCTTAGAAAATTTTAAAGTTTTCCCTTAGGAAAATTCATAATTCGAGCACCAATTAAATTCTTCATGCTGAAGGTCTTGGCAAAGTGCGAAAGACATGGAAATCCATTTCTCATCGAAGATCATCAGTACCCAGAAGAAAATTTTCTCGAAAACGCGATGAACGGGTTCATTTAAATTTTAAAATTTTGAACCTTAGAAAAAATATTATTCAATCAATTTTAATCCTGTTCTTCACATCTGTGATTGTATTGTGTTGCTCAGACTCTAAGAAATTTTAAATTCATCCTGCAACGCCAACATTCTCTGACTTCATCTCTGGCAAATTCATTCGTGCTCCAAGGAAAAAAAATAAAATAAAATTCCATCACCTCCATGCCTAGGCGTATTTTCTAAAGGAAGAAAATATTTTGCCATAGAAAAATTTTAAATCACCTTGAAAATTTTTGCCTTAGGAAATTTTATTCAACTTCATTCGTTCACCAGTGGTGGAAATTTTATCAATTTCACTTTAGAAGATTTTCCTTGAAAGCACATCATACTTAACATGTTTTATTTTTTTACCACCTTCAACGCCTTACATATTATATTCATCACCTTTACACTTTGGGCGCATATCACACTTGATGAAGGATATTCATCTTGCCTTAGGAAAAATTTTCATTCAAATCTCCACCTTACACACTTGGGCGCATTTCACACTTGAGGAAGGAATATTAAATTTCACTTAGAACTCCCAACGCCTAGCATACTTTACTTCTCCCTCAACACCTTGGGCGCATTTCTCATGCTCAAGAGAATGAAGACTTTCAACGCCTAGGTGATATTTTATCTCCTTCTTTACCTTGTTTGCCACCTTATACTCACCTTTACTCACTTCAACTTGGGCGCATATTAGCATGGGTGAAGGATGACCCTTGGGCTTCCTTATTTTTGTCTTCACATGGCCTCTTTTGGGCGCATTTAGGTATGAGAGGAGGATGATTTTCTAACTTAGAAACTTTTTGGATTTGCTTTGACTTGTTGACCTTAAATTGGGCGCATTTGAGCATGCATGGAGGATGAACTGTCAAACGCCACCTTGCCTCTTATGAACTTGGGCACATTTTGCCATTGGTAGAGGATGAATGCCTTTGACCCTTTTGACTTTCTTGTTGCATGCTTCTTTGGCGCATTTTGCTTGTGTAGATGAATGAACTTCTAACGCCTTTTGCTTTGTTGACTCATTGACTTCCTTTGTTTTGTCCTCACATGCCCTCACTTGGGCACATTTTGCCATGTATGAAGGATGAGAATTGTTGACTTCTTTGAATTCTTTGACCTTCTTGTTGCATGGGCGCATTTTGCCATAGGAGGTGGACGAAACTTTGTACTTCGAAACTTTTCCATGCTTGGCTTGTGAGGAGGGCGCATTTTGCCATAGGAGGTGGATAAAGTTTTATACTTAGAAAAATTTTCAAACATGAGACCTTGCATGAGGGCGCATTTTGCCATAAGAGCAGGATGAACTTTTGCCTTAGAAAATTTTTCTCTTGTCTTGCATGTCTTGCATGAAGGGTTAAAGTGCAAAATTTTCAAAATATGACGATCTGGGTCTGCTAAAAACAGCTTAACCTACAAAACCCAGATCTCAGTTTTTCATCCCTAAAATTTAGGAAAATTGCTATTTTTAGAAATTTTCTCGAAATAGTAACATTTTTTGGGTTTTTTTGGGTTTCTTTCGAAATGGATACTGGCAAAAGTTTCTAAAAATAGAAAGTTGGTCCGACAGGATCCGAACTGATTTTGATTGGCTCAAAATACGTCCATATCAAGCTGGTGCAATTAGAATCTTAAAAAGATCAGTTTTGCCCTACTGGGTCTATTCTGCTTTTCAGAAGTGTATCAGGAGTTCCTAGGTCGTCAATGGAGTTCAGTCGGCTGCCAGGCATCAGATTCAACGTTCAAGCTCTGAACAAAAGATGAGATGGTAAATACACACGAGGAATGAGGAAGAAGTCAAAATCTGCAAGATTTTGACTAAGTCTGCTTGACTTGGGCGCCCCAGGTGAAGAAGGGCGCCCATCTTTTTAGGGCACCAGATGATTGAATTAGGGTTTGAGCTCTTAGTCAAAGTTATTTAGAATCCTTCCTGCTCCGCAGCAAGTTCGGCGATGCAGTCAACGGATCATCCAATCACTCGGAATTCGAGATCAAACGGAGCAGTTTCAAACAGGAGACAAAGTGAAAATTATGAAAACGTCAAAAAAATTTCTAAGTCTGGAAGTTTTCAGAGCCCCAAATGCCCAGGGGCGCCCAGTCTTTTGGAAGGGAAAATCCAACAATTAGGGTTTGCAAATGTGCTCAATCTCTCCACAATTCAAGCAGCTTCGCAACAGGCGTCTTCGTCAGAACATCTGATTTGTCGTTCTCCATCAAATCCAGATCTAGCTGAAAGTACAGAATGAAGATGTTTGAAAAGTTTCTAAGTCTGGAGCAAATGGGCGCCCCTGAAGGAGAAAGGCACCCAAGCTTTTGGAGGTCTAAACAGATGAATTTGCCAGTGCAGCTTCCAGCATGACTTCTCCAGAACAGATCAAGCTTTTCAATGAGATCACGAGCACATCAATCTGAGTTGGCAGTCACCAGATGCAGCAGCCGGAACAGAAGATCTAACAGAGCCAAAGTTGAAAGCAAAGAAGAAAAAACCAAAAATGGCTAACTCTGGTGAAGTTGGGCGCCCCAGCTTGCCAGGGGCGCCCAACTTTTGAAGGCCTGAAATCCACTTTTTGGCGAAGATCGTTCCAGAAGACCCCTCTTCAGATCTCGATAGCTTCACGATGAGCTCAACCGTCAGTTGATCCGACGCACGGAGCTCCAGATTCAATGAAATCATCTGTAGGAGAGGAGTTTATGAAGAAATTGAAGATCAGAAAAATGGCTAAGTCTGCTTAAGATGGGCGCCCCTGGGGAGAAAGGGCGCCCAAGATTTTGAGCCCTAAGATGTTAGAATTTGCAGATACAGCTTCTAAGATCACTTCATTTACCGAATATCCTAGAATGGAGGCTAATTTTGGCCAATATCGATCAGAGTTCTAATCAGGATTTCATCAAAAGATTAAAGGGAAAAGGAAGAACTTGAAAATCATAAAAATGGCTAACACTGTGAAAGTTCGGAGCCCCTGGAGGAAATGGGCTCCCATGAATTTGAAGGTCGAAACGAAGTTTTTAGCCAGAAGTGTCTCCAAGGTGATTTTCTCATAATCAGTCGAGCTTCGCGATGAATTATTCAGCTCCTCCATCGGATCATCCGAACATCCAGAGATCAAGGTCAATCCAGGGGTCAAAATGGAAGAAAAGTTGAAAAACTCAGAAAAGTGGTTAAGTCTGAATGAAGTAGGCGCCTTTAGGCAAGAAGGGCGCCCAACTTGCAATGCCTTAGTGAAATTTTCAAAGTTTTCAAAAGATTCAAAATGGCAAGAGGAAGGGAATGTCCAAGTTCATTGAACAGGGCAATTTTAGGGTTTTGAAGATAAAAACAAAAGAAAGCAAACCTATTTCAAACCCTAAGTATATTTAAAACATCTCTTCCATTCAATCTTCATCATTTTTGCAGGTGGCGTCCAAAGGAGAAGAACAGAGCAGCAAATTTGAAGTTTTATTTCAAGATCCAAGAGCTCAAGGTTGCTGATTTTCATGAATAATTTTCAGACCAGCAACATAAGACCTTGTTTTTTCATGCTTTTTCATCCAGAAGATCAAATTTTTGAAGGAGAAGGTCAAAGATTTTTAATTTTCAGCCATCTGGGTTTCTTCATCTCATTCTTCTGAAGATTTTTTTGGAGAAATTCATCAAGTTGCAGCAGCTGCTTTTTCCTTGCATGTCAGTGAAATCTTCAGAGTTCGAAAATTTTGATCATCTGGGTCATCTCAAAACAATCTTCTGAAGAAAACCCATATCACAGCTTTTTCAAGAAAATTTCAAATTCTAGGGTTGGCTGCTTTTTCGATCAGCCATCAGTGTTTTTCAAATCTAATCAACTGGGTTCATTTCTAATTGTATTCTGAACAAAACCCAGGTGCCAGCTTTTTCGGTGAAAAATTGAAAAAATTAGGGTTTGCTGCTTTTTCAGTCAAAATTCAAGATTTTAAAAAACGAACGATCTAGGTTATCTTGCAATGAAATTCTGAGCAAAACCCATATCTCAGAAAAAATTTCCAAAATTTGTCCGTTTGAAGACGAAAAACCAGCATTCTAAAAATAGAAAGTTGCTCAAAACTTGTCTGAACATAGGCGAGTTTACAGTCATTTTTCAAGGTTTTCAATATGGAGTACACTCCCCTCGAGTTTAAGACCAAATCAGCACTATGTCAAAACTACATCATCTCAGCTGAAGAACACAAGGAGGTGTGATATGAGGAAAAGGAAAGAAAAGAGTTGTGCAATACTCTTCTATTGGAAATCAAGCAAAGTGTCAGAAGCATAAAGTTGCAGAGCCACCAAGTTATCAAATTTGTGAGTCATCTTTTGGGGCAACGATGTTTTTCAAGAACAAAACTCATAAAGCAACTGAAGAAGTGAAAGATCCTCTAGGTTTGATCACAAAAGGCGAAGAGATCTTGGAGAATCGGAATATTGCCTTAGATAGTATCAATGCACCTGATCAAGACCCAGTTTCCTGCTTTTTAGCGGATATGATTAAACTTTAAAGCAGCTTTCTTCTAGAAGCTTTCTTTCCGCTTTCTTTCTATTCTTGGAACAATTCTTATCCATTCCTTGAAGAAGAGAAAGAAGATAAAATGTAATACATGCTTCTTTATGTTTTAGGTGTTTAGGATGCGGCATTCTTCTTTCTTAGATTTTAGTATCAAAGCTTGCTTGGCTTGGCAAGTTCTAGGACAGAAAGCAAGGAGATTTTTAGGTTCCCTACTCCCTCCGCTTTCTTGCCTATAAACAAGAGCCTCGCTCAATAGTTTCTTTAACTACATTGTGTTAGCAAATTGCGAAACAGACAGGCAGTTGTTATTCGGCCTTTTACCACTTTGTTGGAACCATGCTAGTGATACCGAAAACACCTGAGCTCATTTTGCCTTCTATTTGTTATTCAAGTGTCGTTCAATTGTGTTGTGATAGCAAATTGTTGAGCCTCTTTAGCCAACAAGGATTTAGCATGATTGCTGTTTCTATTGTGTAAGAATAAGATTGCAAGCCTCTTTAGCTGCAATTTCTTATTCCAGGCATGTTAGAAGTGAGTTTTGTTCTAGAAGTTCGAGTAATAAAATCATAAGCCTCCTTTGCCTTGATATAAAATCTTCGATTTCCGTTACTCGTGTTTTACTTTTATGATCTTGATTTCAACTTACATTGAAGTGTATAGATGTTTGTTGAGAAAGAGTTTATCGAAGTATTTTGTCAGAAATCTACCTTGTTCATTTCTAGTTTCTCTTGCTCTGCTTATTACTTGAGAAGTTAGAAATGTCTTTAGTTTAAGTTAGTCGTAGTTGAAGTTCTTAAATTAGAAAATTTCAGCTACAGCGTTTGTGTTTTATAAACCTTGTGCTCTAGCTGATCAAAAAGATAGGCAACTTAGTTTTAGTTTACTTTCTTGAATACCATCAGCAAGAGGGAGCTTCCCCTCCTAATTTGAAGAGCAGTTTATCTGTGCATAGCTGTCCGTTTCAAATACACATTCCAGAGTTGCGAATTTAAATGCCAACATGCATTTCACTTGTGCTGGAGGATATCTTTCAGACTTAGAAAAATTTTATGTCTCTTCATCCTTGAGGGCGCATTTTCATGTTGATACAGGATGAAGTCTCAGACTTAGCCGTTTTTCTTCGTCTTTGCCCGTTCCTCCATGCCTTACTACAAATAGTAAGCCTTTTAATTCTCACACTTCGGAAACTCAGATTGTTTTGAAATTTTGAACATTGGATCCTCACGACTTCATCAACCTATTGACACTACTATTTCAGGTTGGCCTACTATTTTTAGCCCATTTCTGAAGGTGGTTCGCTATTTATAGTAACTGCCTGCTTCTAATATCTCCACAGCTCCGTTTGATTTGAAATTTGAATGACGTGCTCCTCACCACGTGACCTACCTGTTGGCATCGGCGCCTGTTGTTGACTTTCTATTTTTAGCCTGTTTCTAAAATGACTTACTATAAATAGTAAGTGCTCCGTTTGAGTTCAAATTTTACCAACAGATAGCTTGAAGGATGCCGATCGCGGTGGCTTACACCGATTTTCGAAAATTCTGACTTTTGCATTCTCTTTCAAAGTCCCGGTTGGAAACCCTAATTTGCTCCCGATGCATATCAAAATGATTCTCGCTTATTCTCGCTTTCTCGCTGCATTGCGACGCTCGCGGATTCTAAAGTGTCAGAAGCTACGATGCATCCGCTAAAATAGTAAGTTCCTTTAAATGAGTGATGATCTTCATTTGCATGTCAGGTATCATCAGAAGCCCTTGGAAACTCATAAGGAATATGCGACATGCAAAGAAAACCCTACATGCAACTCAAAATAACTCGGCGCTAATTGAATCAAGTATTCGCTCAAGAGATGTCACACTATCGTAAGGTCTCTCAAAACCCGTATGATCTTTACGCGTTGAAAACTCGTGATCTTAAGCCTCGGGAATCGGCTTCCGTGGTTTTCAACCGCAAAATAGTAGTTGTCCGCTTTAGCTCAAATTGCACCAGTAACTTACGTTCAATGTAGTAGGATCATAAAATTCGAAGTGTCGAGAAATGTTCCAAATTTCACACTTACTAAAAAATAGGTAGCCGTGGACCGATGAAATTTCAAGGAAGCCCTCACCGGAAGCATACCGACATCAATGCACTGCTTAATTTATTCACCTTGCTTGACCTCAGATTGACCAGGAAAGTACAAACCCTGATTTTCAGACTTGGCCAAATTCACGTTTAAACTCAATGGCAGAGACATCCCTCAGAAGGCAGATAGAAAAGAGAGACAAAAAGGGAGAGAGAGACAAAAAACAAAGCCAACAGACCAGAATGGAGCAAAATTAGGGGTCCCCATCTTGAATGGGGCGATGTGTGAAAAGGTCACAACATAGCCTAAGGGCTCTTCAAAATGACTCTCGAGATGATTGAGTTTGCAAATAGGGTGTTCCTCGGTTATCCGGTAAGCAATTTTAGTCCAACTACAACCAACTTGCCTCAAGTTAATCCGACATTCCGAGATCGCGGGCAGAGATTCTACTGTGCGGTCAATTTCCGAGTTTCGGCTTTTAGTGAAGTGCTATAAATTTCTATTGTATTTCAGAGGCTGGGCTCAGCCTTTAGGCCTATCGATGAAGTTGTTCGCTTTCGGGGTCTTCAATGACCCCAGCGTATCATCTACCTATCCAACGCAGCCCTACCAAATTTTCTGGGATTTGGCAACGCCGTGACGCATGAAGTCTTGAGGAAATACTAAAACGTAAGACAGCCAGAAAAATGGCTAAGTCCGGTCAGTCTATTCCATCTTGGGAAAGGCTGCCTTTCATTTGAGGTCTTAGGAGCAGCTTTCTTGCTTCACCTCTAGAGACTTCTCAGAGGGCTCTTTTGCCTACGCTGCTGAGACAGACGGTACTCGACCGTGCCATCCTTAACCTGCATATCGTGAGGTCAGTGAGGGATTCCGGCTTAGAGTTGTAATCTTCCTACGGTGTATGGTGTTCGTGCCTTTTCAAGACAGGGGCGCTTTTACTTTAGGGGTCTTTAATGCAGCTTTCAGATGCCTTTCATATATTCGTTGGATGCAGAATACTCCTAGTCATGCAGTGAGCTTGTTGGCCAGTCAGCAGGGTTCACCATTCGTCGTCATCAATCATTTGAAGTGTCAAATGGCAGTTTGGGAAAATGGTCAAGTCTGGTACCTGAAAATCAATTTAATCAAGGGCGCCTAATTCTTTGAGGTGTTAAATGATGGATTTTGCAGTGACGACTCCCAACAGACATTTCTTCCTTGCTCTACAGGCTTCGCGATGAATACACCTGCTCGGTCTCAGCATCATCTGGTCACTCGGAAATCAGTGTCGAAGATGGCCAGTTGTAACTTTGTAGTCAACTACAAAGTAGGAAGTTAATAAAAAACGTGATATCTTGAGCAAATGGACGCCTATGAGGTCAAATGAGGACTTTTTGAAATCAGTGAAGTTCGTCGATGAATCCAAGTGCTTTACTTGGTTTGTCAACTGATTTTTAAATAATATTTAATATTTATTTTTGCATATTTAAGCATTAAATGGCGATTTTCTAAAGTTGGCGCCTCTTTGTGCTATTGCATAATGAATATTTTATTATTATTTTAGTTTCGAACTTCAAGATAGTGTCAGTGTAACTAGAGGAGGTTCAATCAGAAGCCTTCTATTTCAATCGAGGTTTTTAAATCTTACAATCAACAATATGGTGTGAATTCTCTTTATTTAAGCATGGCGCCATCATTTATCATTCACACAGCTTAAGAAATTCGTATTTCTTCAGAGCAAAGGCGAGTTTTTACAAGTTGGGCGAATTCATCATCAGTTTCCAGTGGCGATTGCATCAAAAAAATTTCTTTGCAAGTTCAAGTTCACAATTATCAGCAAGTTTGAAGAATAAGAGGCGATTTTCACAGAAGAAAGAACATAGAAAAAACGTCTTTCTCCTCTTTGATTCTCAAATTTCTCTCAAAATACAATTCGCATGTTCCTGAAGTTGGCAAATTTTGGTGAGTCTGAACATCTGGATCATTTCTATATAGCTTTCTCGAATTAAATTTGTGTGTTTGATTTTTCAGGAATTTTTAACTCCAGAGCATCCGTTCTCAAGTTTATAATTTTCTCAACTGAAAACTCTTTGCATAGTCGAGCAAAAGTCAGATTTTCGCATTTCTGACGTTCTAGGTTGTCTTAGAATCCTTTTCTGGACAAAACCCATATCTCAGATTTTTTGCCGAAAATAACTCTTCAAAAGGCTATTTTTAGCCTCAGCAGGCTATTTTTAACTTTCTATAAATCTTGTCAGAACATGGTCGAGTTCACAGTCAACAGGCGAGTTTTTTAGAATGCAATACACTTAGCTCAAATACAGGACCAAATCAATCCTTACTCACGACTTCATCAGGACAGTTGAGACGAATCTTCATAAAATGTTGCCAGAAGTAGTTCTAGATCCAGTTAAGATCAGAGATTCGATTATTCGAAACATTCAGCAGTCCAGGTTATTGGAGGCCGCTTCCATACCTATCTTCGTTCATTGTGTTGAGTTCGTGATGTCTTGTGTTAAGCATTACAACTCTGCTACTCGTGAGATAGTGTCAGTAGATGGACGAGTCATTTGCGCCTCAAGCCTGACGCCGAAAGAAGCCTTCGATACCCGACCCAAACAAATTTCCAGTTATTTCATGAGAAAGGAAAGCATGCATTCACCGCCGATGTGGACGCGCCGGAGAAAAACGGCGTAACGACCCGCTAAAGCAAGCGAAGAACGGGGATAAACAATGTATCGTGGTGAGCACAAGGATGAGTACTCGCATTCTACTTACACTTTGAATCCCTATGCAGTCTTTCGTGGCCTAATCATATGCAAATGTTTTCCAGCCTTGATGTACATTATTGGTCGACTGCTATCCGGCAGGAGCATTTCGATCTGGCATCCATCAAATGGATGTTTATCCACGCAAGCGTGACTAACGGGCTTCTGCTTGCTCATGAGTTTCACATGTGTTCTTATCTCGTGTACTTGATTGCTTATCAAGGTCAGTTCCAAGTTCTAAACACCGTGGGCATTCTCAGTGTTCAGAAAGTCTATCATTATTATGATCAGCTTGAGTTCACTAAGGCTGAACGTCATTTCAAGCGTGTTCACGAGGCTTTCCTGACTTATACAGTGAGAAACTTAGACCGGGAGTTGCACGTTCGTATCTCGGCAATTGCTAGAGCAGCGATGGATGGTTGGGCGGATTCGTTTATTCAGTTCTCGACATACACCTACATCTGAGTATATGGATTTACAAGAAACCCAACTATGCTTCCACGTTATCCTTCGGATAAGACAGTCTTTTTGGAGTTCCTGAGGCAGTTACATGATGTTCATCATCTTTTACGCCACAAGCATAGACCAGCTGCCAATTTCCCTTTTCAGTTTGGAATGTATTGGTGCAAGACGAGAACTGATGCCAAAGTTGCAGGCCAGGAGTTAGAGAGGTATCATCTCAAGTATCTTGTTGAAGCACGCGGGTTTGATTCCTTTTGGGGTTTGCCATAATAACTCTGGCCTGGCTGACGCAAAGATATCATGAGCCTTCTATGGAGGATTATTAGGAAACGGCGTGATCTACTTCGGTGTTCAGACGAGCTGGCGTATCAGCTTCCTTACAAGTTTTGTTTCTTTTGGTCAAGATGGGGAGGTTTATCGATGATGAGGGGAGAAGTACTCTCGCTTTTTCGCAGAGCAAGCTGACACAATACCACAAGCAAGAGGCTGATTGCACGCTTGAGTAATAATAATATCAATCGAAAGATATATTGGCAGATATTTAGAACAAGATACTTTACCCTCGACAGCAGAAGACTAAGAGGGTAAGTGTACGAAACGTGAGCCGCCAGCTGGTGAATCCTCTCATACCTTCCTGGCCAAAACCTACACGTATTAGTTGAGTAACTTCCCAAGAAAGGTTGCTTAAATAATTCAAAACGAAGGCGTTGAGCCATCGATATTAATACATCGAGCCCCGATGTGACAACCCATCAGAATCCAACTGCAGGCCGCCTTCGTATTCGGGCCAGCCAAGCTCAAGGTTCACTCAAGTTCCTACACTAGTTTCCTCCGGAAAGGCCACTCTACCACATTGAACTGGATTTAGACTCCCCATCTCGCAGTGGTTCTTCTACATATTCACTCTCGTCACAACCTCCTATTGCTAGTATAGATCCTTCCAGTAGCATTAGCCGAGACCAGTCTTGGATTGAGGCGCAACTACGAAGGAAGAGGAGGCAACCATCCTATGTCCATCATTCAGATTTTGATCAGGTTTACCAGGATGCACCAGATAAGAGGATCAAGAACATGGTCCACGTGGAGAGGAATACCGATATGGCGATCGTCGTCGAGACTGCTATACCTCCACAGGGGAAGAGCTTGGACGAGTTGGAATCTCAGGACTTTAAGGTTATCACAATCAACCTTGGTCATAGTACACGCCAAACTCATGTTGATCTCCTACAGGTTGCTACAGACAGTGCCAGGGATAGAATGCTGAAAGACGGAGAGGCTAAGGCAGCCCTCAAGGCTGAAATCAGACAGCTTCACCAGTATATTTCTAGCCTTGTACACAGGTCAAATGTCATTGCCACACTCCCGCCGATGCTTGAGCCTCCAGCAGAACAAGGTCAACTTAATCACTTAGTTGCATATGGCAAGCGTTTGGATGAATGGGAGGAGTTCATTGCTAGAGGCCGTTCTATGCTTACAGAGTTATATCAGTTGCGGTACAATTAATAGAGCCCAGGACGAGATTATGATTGCTCACCTGAGTATGGCATATGAATCAGTCATAGATGCAGAAGATAAAGAAGCATCTACTCTTGGAAAACACAGCTGGTTTTCAAGGCAAAGATAGATGGAAACAATGGCCAAAGTTACGAGAGTAGAGATACATTACTAGTGCAATCTTCTATTTGTGAGGATCTTTGGCATCTCACTTACCGTCGATATCAAATTGAGGGTGGTGCTGCATGCTGAGCCACCGAGCGTTTAGTCGAGCTCCGCCACCTATTCACTATTTAATGGGGAACCATTGGTCAGAAAGATTAATCACCATACTGGCGTCAGATTGTTGATGAAGCAATATGAGTTAGAGATGAAATCCTCATTCCATCACAAGGAGGAGGACATGTCACAGTGCATAGCATTTTTCATTTGTGCATCGTAGAGCCTGCATGATGCAAAGTAGCATCTCAAGAGGGATTGGTTGATCGAGATCACAATCAATAGACTTCAGTTCCCACCTCTCAGAATAGACATTACACACAGGAGTTATAACTTGGCATTACCTTCTCAAGTTAACTCGCTATCTCATCTCATGCATATCTATTCTAAGATCAGCTTTATTCACTTGGAGTTTTATTTAGGGTTTACGTTAACTGATGGTAGTGTTCCAGTTACCATGCTTTCAATAAGGACGTGCATGCTTGCACATGGTCCATTTAAATTAGGGTTTTCGGTTAACTGATGGTAGCTTTCTAGTTAACTGTATAGTATCCTTTATTAGGGTTTAGCAATAAATCTTGCATGCGTTGCAAGACTGTAGTTGACTCAAGGTGATTTTAGGGTTCCCTACACCTTTCGATGTCTATAAATAAGAGTTTTTGCTCATTTGTACATAACTTTTGCACGAGAGAGAGATATATGCTGTGCCTACCTTGCCTTCAATATTGCTCATTCTGTATCTGTTCATGCGTTTTTGCTATTATGATGAATTGTTATGCCACTTGGGTTTCATGCAATTATAATGGTGAATTCTTTCCTTAGTTAGATCTACTATGTTTTGTGTTCAATAAACTTGTTCAGATTGAGTTGATAGATGTACCACCTTGCCTTCAAGTTGAGAATTTGTACTTGGTTATCACCGTAGATGTGTGAATACAAACTTATTCAGATTGAGTTGATAGTCGTGCCACCTTTCCTTCAAGTTGAGAATCCGTACTTAGTTTATCGTGTGATGTTGTTTCCAATAAACTTGTCTAGATTGAGCTGATAGATGTGCTACCTTGCCTCACGCTGTGAGGTTCAGACTGAATTTATCGTCATATAATCATTCTTGCTCCGTTTCCTCATGCTTTGAGTTCTTGAGGGGATTGGATAGTTTAAGTTACTTAGTTTTGTGAGTTGTAGTTAAGCGAAACCAAAAAATAGTTAGCTGCAACGTATAGAGTTTTCGTGAAAGCCTTGTACCTCTACAGCTGAGACAAAAAGACAGGAGATAGTTTAGATTACTTTTCCCTTTCCAAGCATTTTTGTTAAGCACAACGAGGGAGCTTCCCCTCCTAATTTGAAGAGCACTCATTGCGTAGTGTGCATAGCTGTCCGTACCAACTTATACTCCAGAGGTGTTAGTTGTTACGCCAACATTTTTAATACAATAGAGGCTCTGCTATATAAAATCTTTACTATATAAAATTATAGAAATCACATAGAAACAGCAGTCGATTTTATTCATTTAATTCCTCTTTAACATGAATCGGCACCAAATATATCAATAATAAAAAAATCTCCCTTTGTTGATGTCAGCTTCTTGAACATTTGACAGCTCCTCTGTAATTTCTTCACGCCTAGAAGTCTTCAAATTTCCACAAATCCGCTACTTCTCAGATTTGATTATCCACACACAATCTTCTTGAATTACTCTCCAATTTTCAAAAACTGGAGCCTCTATAAAACTCAAACTTAGAAACTCAAACTTAGAAACTCGACCAAACTTCAAATTGTCTTCTTTGAAGACTTCACAAATTTTCACAAAACTTAACAATTAATTCCAACTACAAAATCTGAATGACTTTGCTAGTCCAGAAATTGGGGTTTCGTCCAATTCTAAGAACATGAGGGTTTTCGTCCTCAAGTTACAAGAAAGAGCCAACCAAACCACAATCAACCATGCCTCCCTGCAAATGAGCTCACCAAAACTTTTATTCTTTTCCCTCACATAACCGCTCCTGTCTTCTTGAATTCTCCTTTATTCCCATTTTCACTTTTAATTTTATATTTTGAGAACTCATCAAAAAGTAACTTAATCTAATTTAACTTGTCTAATATTTAAGTTACTTTCAAACCATTGATTTAAGTTGTCCTTTTTAATTTGACATCTTTTCGACAACTTAAATTAATTATTCAATTTCATGCTGACATAAAAAACTGGGACATTACAGTCCGCCCTTCTCAAATATTGCTTGTCCTCAAGCAATGTCAACACAACCACCAGACCACCCGAAACCAACAATGATTCCAGGATCCCAAATCAGTCTTTGAAATAACCCATCAAGCTGCCACTGCGCCACTTTGATAAAAACCATCAACTCATACCAAATGCAAATGGCTACAATCAACAAAGTAAGATCAAAAGATACATGGACCAGCCAATTGAAAGAAATTCCATAAGAATACAAAAATTCTGAATCATATCTGAAAATTCTTCTATACTTTGCTGTCACATCCCTTACATTGAGACTATGTTTGGTTATGTATTTCAAAGGCAATGTTAGGTGCAAATAACCGCTTTCATGTGATTATGACATTGAGAATGCAATAGTTGGTACTTCTGTCATAACTGCGATTATTAACGAACTCTTTATTTGCAAGTGAAAGTATTGATTTCATGAGATTAAATTTAAATGCATATTATTTAGCCGTTGAGAACGATCTAACCACAGTCCTTGTCAGTGGATGCAGGAATTGCCGCCGTCATGAGAGAAAGGGGAAATCATCAGGGAGAGGACACGATTAACAACGGATCAATTTTATTGTCTATCTCGAGCCGGTGTATGACAATTATCTAAATCATAACTTGGCCATAAATAATATAAAGTAATTAATTACTCTGTAAGTCAATTTTAAATATATATACATATATTAATCTTTAATTATTTTTAAGAGAATTGGAAATTGATTTATAATGCTATAGTAAATAATAAATTAGAAGAGGAGTGAACTATGATTGAATATTAATTTAATACATGTAGATATTAATTACTGGCATCGAATGGTTATAATTAATTGGAATTATATTAAATTCTCGGGGAAAATCGAAGTGATGAAGAAATCTCTTTTGCTCCCGCACCATCTCCCTTCTTGAACGCACCATCTCCCTTCTTGAAACGTCCTAGAGTGGCAGACGAAGGGATGGGGCGTGGGAAGAAGAAGCATTTTCATATAAGGGAGGTGAAGAATCTTCTGGAGGTTAATCGTTTTTGAGCTAGTCCTTCAATCCCTATTGCTCTTATTATAATCTTTCATTAAAAATCTGGAAGGGCGGCCTCTGTGGGGGGAGATCTTTAACCGAATCTGTTTCTTTCATTTACGCCCCTTGTTCCATTCAGCAACGAACTTGCTTATTTCCCTTTTACCATCCAAAGTTTTGGAAGCCGCATTCTTTCATCAGGGAATCGAATTTGAATTGTTTGAAGTGAGGCGCTATTAGCAAGTTAACTCGTATTCCAATCTCTGCTTCTTGATATCATGGAATTTCTGTGGTGTCTTTCGACCAGTCTTGAGGAAGAGTTTCCTTACGCCTCTCCTTGTGCGGGTATTGTCTGTGGCGCGTAGAGATCTTTTTCGAGCTTGGGGATTCACCAATTCCTTGAAGGCAAGTAAACATATCTTTCTTTTGTGAATGAGATTTAAATTTCCATTGCTCCATATCTTTTAACATTCAGTTGGCAACGAAAATACATGAGTATGATTTAAATCGAATTAGTTACTCTTTGTTGAATACGTTGGGTTGACACCTAATTTCTTGTATATAATCTTTAGCCCTGTTGAGTTTGGAATCAAAGCCGACCCTGAAGGCAAATTCTCAACAAATTTCTTAATTATTTCTTCCTGTCAGTTTAAGGATCTAATTCGCAAACCCTGGTCCTCTGTTTTGATGATCTTGTGGAGGTTTTTTGGACTCTTCTTCATGTTCAATCTGTGAAGTCTCTTAATTTAGAATTCCAATCACCTGAACTTGAATATAACTAAGTCAGATCGAGTGCACTAACTACTCTGCCTTACTCAAGACTCACATCACTCACACTGGTTTGATCTGGTTAGGTAACCCTTCTTTACCGTGATCTTAACCTGTCTTTAAAAGATGGGAGTTTGGTGAACACTTAAATTAAACTACGTTCTTACCCTCTCTTTCCTTTAAGTCATCAAATAATCTTATATTATGATTAGATCTAAATCATCGATAGTAAACCAAGAATCCTAAGGTTATGGACCCAAGAGAAGAGAAATGATAAGAATCTGAATGGGATGGAATTATCCTCAGGCCATCATAACTCGTGCTTGTATATACCGAAAAACTCTTCCCTCTTCTCTCTTCTCTATTCTAAAGCTTTAATGGTTGAATAGTAAATTACCTGTTCATTCTGGAAATCTTGATGGTTCCTAATTGTGGATGATCTATTGATATGAATCTGGATATATATATATATATATATATATATAACAGCTAGTAAGATGCAGAAAGCTAAGAGCCTTGTGTCTTTAATTCTTCAGTAAAAGCATTAAGTAATCATCAGATATTTAAAATAAGAAGAGAATAACTATGTGCCTGGTCTCTTCAGCTCTATGAATACAATAAGACATCAGCCTAAACTTAAATAAGTGAAAAGATTATGAATCTGGGTTCAGTTTGAACCATTTGGAAATCATCTAAAAACTTTATCTATTTGGTTGAACCAAATTCTCTTTCCTCAAGTTGGAAGTCGGTTAGTGCATATTATTGCTCTCTGAGTCTTTTATGAGATAAATATGAGACTTGAAAATCCTTAATGCCTTTGAATCTCCTTTATTATGAATGAAACATAATGGTTAAATTATAACCTCGAACTAAGAAGAAAAGATAATCAATCTTGCTAGTGTAAAATTTGACTTGATCTAAGTATTATCATGTCGAGCAAGGATGCGTGCTGTCGGCTAAGTGATGCCACAAATAATTAATTAAAAATCCTTGGCCAAGGTAGATGCCCGTTCGGCAATGTCAGCTTCCATGGCCAGATATACTCTGATCAGGATGATTCTTTTGATAGGAGGTACCTATAGAGGAAGGATCGATCAGTAGTATAGGTTCGTGGACATCAGGCTCAGAGACATGATGATAAATTGATCCATGTTGATTACCCTCGTGAAGGGCGGGTTCTTCAGTTGAAGAAACTCGGGAGACCAGTAGGTCTTGGTTGGGCGGTAAAGCCCCTGATGATAATTCTCTTTCCCTCGATAAAGATTTCCAAGTAAGATAGTATGGAGATGATGACAAATGGATTTCTTCCTCTCTCGTAAATCCAGGTACATGCAATGGTAATTGAATTTCTATTTCATCTATGCCATGAATGCTATTCTTATGTTAATGAACATTGTAAGATTCTCAGATACTTAGTGAGATAGCTACTTGAATTTATTCAGCTGTTATATTGTTTCATAGCTGTAGTAATTATTCATTATCTTCTGGAAGCAAAGAAAAGTAATTATTATTCTTCTGCAAAATTCCTGTTAGATGTTTATAGTTAATAGTTTCTTTTCAGCGGAAAATGAAATTAAAAGATAGTTGATGAAGTGTATAGTGTAACGACATATGGATCGAATTCTCTTTTAGCTGCAAATGAAGCCCTAGATTTTATAAGTAGGAGAAGGATGCGAATTGGTTAATCGTGCCCTAGTAATTATTCTCTTTTAGAGTGATTATCTTTATTTGGGAAAAACCCTAGTTTGACAGTTATTTAGTTTTAATCTTCAGTGAGTCGGTTGATGGAAACAGTTAGATGTTACCTTTCAGCTGAAACTGAAAACTTGGAAGTTAGTTGGAAATTTAAAATGAACAGTTGAAACGATTTTGGAAACCCTAGAATGAAAACAAGTTAGTTGTTCTTCGGCTGAAATCGTTAAATGGTTGAATTTTTAAAACCGTAGACCGGGAAGGTTGTTACAGATGACAACCGCTTTGATTTTATTTTTCATGAGCTCCATTGCCGGGCGAGCTTCTATTGATTCTTTCCTCCTTTCGAATCTATTCTTCAAACTTTTCATTTCAAAACCATGCTTGTGTAACTATTCCCATACATTGATAAGATTGTGCTAATCTCTCCAATGCTAAAATTTCTCTCTAGGACCATTGACCGTAAGTAACGGCTCTTTGAAATCTCCCTTTGTCTAACAAGTAGACAGCATTCATGATATCATGATCTCAGAAATCCTCCGTAGGCTGCAAATACTGTCCCCACTCCAGCACTTTTAGTGCTCTGCATCTTCAAACAATCACTTTTGTAGGGCAATGATTTTGCTCTTCAGATTTCAACATCTCTAGTCAAATCTCCCTTTCAACATGGGTGAGCTGCTCCTTTTAAGTAAATTGCACATGTTACAATTCTACTAAGTATGAATAGTGAGACTTGCGGAACGTACTCAGTTTCTCAAGGTTCTCATAAGGCGAAATATAGGAGGATGCCTTTCAAACTAACCATTTTGAGGGCTTTGGAAATACATTATGAGGTGGCTTGGAAAGTCACCTCGCTTTGCATGCTTTAAACTTCACAAACCTAGGGAAATGCATGTTTTAGGTTATTCGCGGGAACGAAAGCCGCTAGATTCCACATACATTATTAAATACAAAGTCAGAGTGGATATTTTTGTGTGCACAAGAGTTAAATTAATGTTGAATTCTATTCGGAAATTATACTTTGTTATTCAATCTTGAAGCTCATTAGTTCTTTGCCTTGTTGTTAAGTACTATGTATTAATTGGAATTGTCTGAAAAATTATAAATGAAGTTGTGGATTTTGCACTACACTAAATAATCATCTAGTTTGAGACATATTGGCTTCCTGGAGAACCAACCTAGTCCAGCAAATGTGATGGTTGATTTTATTTATGGTGATTGCAAGGTGGGCATGGACAAAGAGAAATTCATTCAAAATTGCAGAAGACACCAGAATCACAATTACCTTGGAGTTGTGGAAAATTATAATGACCTCAAGTGATACTATTGAAAGAAAAAAAATCAGATCTGTGGATGGTGAGTGAATGTTTGGGAGGTGGACATGCTAAAGCTAAGTCTCTCTCTTTGGAAAACAGAGATCGTAGTTTCATTCCATGGGCAAGTGTAGCTGGCAAGTTGTAGACAGGACTAGAGAAAGAGGTAAAAAGGTCTTCAAATTGTAGAGATATTTGGTTTGATATGGCAGAAGGGGAGAAGCTTCCGTGTCCTACTGGAATCACCACCACCAAGTCGGTAGAGCAATGGGATTAAAATAACGGAGAATTTTTTGTAACTTTGTAATTGGAGGCAGGATCAAGAGGGAGTTATGTGTTTAGTAAAAATCTGGAATTGCCTGGCAGGTCAACCTTATTTCTGATATTGATAGCACCGCGAAACCTATTCAGAATGGGGTGATCTGGGATGAGGTCGAGGAGGACTAAGTCCTGGAGTGAAGGAAGGAGGGTTGGACTCTCGCAAGTCAGTTGGAGGTGCTGCTAAAAGTAGTGCCAGAAGTGTGTGATGGAAACCGTTCCATTGAGGCAAGCTTTGCAGGCAACCTTGGACGAGGAGGTTAGAAGGTTGATGCGGGTACCGAGCCGAATTCAATTAAATAGGTACCTAGAAGGTGTGGAAATGGTACGCAGGGAAGCAATCCACCTGTGAGGGAGTCATGTACTATCAAGATAATATTTCTCCTCCCTGCTGCCGAGAATGCGGATGACAACGGACTAATCTATCACAGCAGTGGCATAATTGCATGAGAAAGCCATAAGGTGAAAGCTCTGTGGTATTAAGCATTCTTTGAGACGTAGCCATGAGGTGAAAGCCCTTGTAGTGTATATCTCTCTGAGACAAAGAAATATGAGGTGAAAGCCCTTGTAGTGTATATTTCTTTGAGATAGAGAAATATGAGGTGAAAGCTCTTGTAGTGTATATTTCTTTGAGATAGAGAAATATGAGGTGAAAGCTCCCCAGGCCAAGATCATCACATCTCCTAGACTAAGCTGTGTTTTTTCCACAATTGGGTGTAGCCATTGTGGACGTCATGTTGAGAGACTCCATGACGAAGATATTTGAGAATACCTCCCTAGCTAAGAGGGAGTGTTAGTGTTTTGTAGCGGCAGGAGGTATTTCCTAAGAATAATTTATTTAAGGCAAGTCGGCCTTTCTATTATAAAACAAATACTATATGGTCTAGGTCAGCTCAAGAGGAGAGCTCGCCTATGTCTTGTATATATTGGAGATGGAGTCTCCACTTTAATCAATCAATTCATTTCATTCTTAATTCAATTTCCTTCAGCAGCAGATTCGCATTCAAGAGGAGCAGATTCGCTTCAAGAAGAAGAAGTTGATATTCTTGGCATCTAAGGAATTCGCACTATCTTCAAGTGCTGGTCTATTGTATGATATTCGGCCTTTCTAGGGCCTGATTCTGTGTGCTATTTCTGCACTACTATTTCTGATTTATAAGAGAATAATTTTGCTGCTGGGTTTTTCCCTTGTGAAGGGTTTTCTCAGGATAATTTGCTGTGTTGTCTACTCTGAGTTGTGTTTTTCTGCTTATTTCCTTTTCTGATCTGAAAATTAACAGAATTTTGGTTGGCTGCTGTAATTTTTTCTGAGATGCTGCATTCATTTTGAAACGTTTCTGATTCCAGAAAATGGACATGCATTTAACTATGTTTTCTGTCTTCTTTTTCCTGCTACGATGTCTTCCTTATCTAATGTTATATTTTTGTATCTAATGCTGAGTGTTGAATTGTGGGAATGGTGCATAAACTGGAGAAGTAATTTGCAGGTTCAATGAAGAATCTACATCAGTTTTTGTAATAAATATGCTAAGAGTAAAGAGTTTGTGGTACAACTTTAGTTGTTATTGAGACAAATTCTGGATGACTCGGAGCAGAGTTGTGGCTGTGGCCATGGATGCAAAAAGTAGAGATCAATCATAAAGCTGTATTATTTGCTGATTTCTGTTTGAACTAAGTTTATTTAACCTGCAGCAACAGAGATTGTTTGCATCACTCCAGTCAGAAATGGCCCAAAAGGGTAGTCCGCATGAATTGGAAAAGAAGAGGCGAGAGGAATACAGGCCCCTGAAAAAATGCTGATGAATGCATTAGGAGATTAGAAGCCGTTTAAGCTAGATTACATATGGATGAGTCCAAAGAAGAACTAGAGAACCTAAGAAATGTTGCTAGGGTAATTGACCCTATGGAGAGGTTCATTGAAGCCATTGAAGCTAGATTGCGTGGATAAGTCCAAAGAAGAATAGAAGAACCCAAGAAATGCCACAAGGGTAGTTGACACTTGACCCTATGGAGAGGCTCATTGAAGACCATTGAAGCCTTTGAAGCTAGATTATAGGGATAAATCCAAAGAAGAACTGGAGAACCCAAGATATGCCACTAGGGTAGTTGACCCTATGGAGAGGCTCGTTGAAGCCATGGCCAAATAAGACTGCATGGTAAAAGTCAATATTTCAGAATTTAAAAGCGAAATCAACTCAGATTTATTCCTAGATTGGGTCCAAGAGTTAGAAGGTATTTCAAAATGGAAGACATCGATGATGATGATCCTAAAAGAGTGAAAATTGCAGCATCCAAACTGATGTCTCATGCTGCTCAATGGTGGTAAGACTTGCAAAGCCCCAAAAGAAGACAGAAAGAATAAAATTAGACTATGGCCTAAGATGCTTAAACATCTATGAGCTTGATTCTTGCATTTTGATTACCAACAAAAATTATTTAAAGAATTTCAAAACTTAAAACAAAGAAATTAGTCAGTGCAAGCTTATTTTGAGCAATTAAGAAAGCTTCAAATCTGGACTAATATACAAGAGAACAAAGGGAAAACAACAACCAAGTATGTCAATGGCCTCAAGTTTCAACTTCAAGATGAACTCGCATTGATGAAGGTATCTATTATGAACAAGGAATATGAATATGCATTAAAGGAGTTGGAGAAACTGAACCAAAAAAGTGAAATGGCGAGTAAAAGTGGTGATAGTAACCATAACAAAGGAAACAAAGTTTCCTTAGGAACTGCCAAGGGTAAAGAGCCAAAAGGAGGCAATAATGTTTGACTTCCAAGAAAGGGGAGATTTAAAAGGTAGGAGACCAAGGACAGCAATCTTCTAGAGATTGGAAGCCCTTGAGATGTTTCATTTGTAATGAAGCCCATAAGGCCATAGATTGCCCTCAAAATCCCAAAAGGGTGATGGTAGCCCAAGAAGCAAAAGAACATCTAATAGAGGAAGTTGAAGCAGAGACGGAAGAGGACTTGATGTTGCAAAGAACCTTGATATATGGGAACAAAGAGGCCCCTAAAGTTAATTGGAGGAGAAACAGCATCTTCCAAACAAAATGCAAAGTGTGCAGGGTGATCATAAATGTTGGATCTATCGACAATCTAGTGAGCACAAAAATGGTCAACATATTGTAGCTTGCTTGCACTCCAAAATCTAACCCTTACAAGATTTCTTGGTTGACAAAGGATCATAGTGTACTTGTGGATAAATCTTGTCTTGTTGCTTTCAAAATCAGTCCTCATGCAGATGAAGTGCCACGTGATGTGATGCCAATGGATGCATGTCATTTGCTATTAGGAAGACCCTACAGTATGATCAAAAAGCAATCCATCATCGTTAGGAGAACATTTATGAGGTACAACATGAAGGAAGAAGACATCTAAAACCATGGAAAGAGGATGGAGCATCCGATAAATGTCATGTTTGTCTCTTCTAAAGCCAAATTTGAGCCTGAAGATAAAAAACAAAATTCTAGATAAGCCAGGGCCAAAAGTGCGAATGACTTGAAGAATGCAATACAACCAAAAATTGATGAAAACGAAATGGAGCTGCATCGACACTTAAGTGGCAAGGTTAAAGGTGCACCTCAAGAGATAGATGTTGAAGTTTCAATTGATTATGACCTTCATTCAAAGGAAACATTGGAAGATCCTACAAGTAATTCTCACTAGATTGAGAGGAATAGTGAGTTGTAGGAGGGTAAGCAAGATCCTGCAAAATTCTCCAGGAATGTTATCAAGAATTTGGTCAAACCTAACAACCTAACTTTACTCTTAGATAGGTAGGATAATGTAACTGCCTTTATTGAGGTGTCTCCCACTGCCCACCTAACCTTGGGAGCTTAGCTATTTTTAGAAATTCTTTAGTAACAGCCATTTGGTGGCTGCAGTTGTGGGCTTTTTGGTGCTTTTACTCTTTGCCGGCGGTAGTGTTTTAGGTAGAGTTTTTAGGGATAGGAGATAGGAATGATGCTGTAGAGTTTTTAGTCGGCTGCTGTAATTTATTCTGAGAAGCTGCATTCATTTTGAAAAGTTTCTGATTCCAGAAAATGGACATGCATTTAACTGTGTTGTCTGTCATCTTTTTCCTGCTACGGTTTCTTCCCTAACTGCTGTCATATTTTTGTATTTAGTACCAAAATAATTATATATCCAATGATTAAGAGTATGGTACCAAAAATAAAGTGCTTCATTGTAACAAGGCTACAGTGTAAGATTATTGCCTTGTTAGAAATATAAGGTCTCCCATAACTCCAAGAAACAGGTAATGAGGTTATAAAATAATGATTACGACTATAATAGCAAAACCATGCTTTTTCCAGTTCTTTTGGCTAAGCCTATTAAACAAAAATGATGGATAAAAATCATTTTTTTAAAGAGAGAGGGGGTCGGCATTAACTAGCCTCCTCTCTTCCCTCTGTTCGTCCAAAAAATTGAAAACTCTAGTTAAGGAAGTTCTACACACTTGGACTTATTTTCTACAACAATCCAACTTTTATTTTTATTTTCTTTTATTTTCCTAGTCTTTCGGCTCAGAAACTTTTTGCATTGATTTCTTTGATCTCTTGTATTCAACTGGTCTTATCATAACACATCTAATATTATTATGTGGTGGATTCCAGCATGACCCGAGTTTAAAAGCTTTAGAACGGACCACGCTGAGTCCTCACCACAATAAAGATAACCACTAACCTCAAACAAAATTATTTTTAATTAGAAAAAACATATATAATACATTAAGTCTAAAGAAATTCCATCAAACCAGGACATTTAACTTAACACCGTACCTGAAGCTTCCCTCGAGTGCCGCAAAAATCTAATTGCATTTCGAGTTCTCGTTCCAACGGTTTTACATTATCTATAATCTTCTTCACCATGGCAGGAATCTGAGAAGACGTCCCCCATGCCTGCCATTCCTCTAAACTTATATCGTTTGCATTGCCTGCAGAGGTCGCGGGTTCGAATCCAACTTCCTTATCCCCAGACATTGGAGTCAATACACAGGAGGAAAAAGAAGATAAGGGATTTGGGTTTAGAGACTTGCAGTCTGAAAGTGTACTACACAACTTTAAAGACTTGTTTGGAAAGTGATGGAAGTGATTGATGGAGTCGTCCATTTTTCCTATATAAAGAGCTGAATTGGATTTGGCGTGGATAATAAAAGATTGCAGCCGTCGAATGAAGGAAAGGGAATAGGATGAGTTGAAGCAGAAAGCCAGCTTCATCGCAATTACTTTGTACATTCCTATGTATTCATATTGCGATTCCCACCGCACTATTCCAATGCAAATACGCGGTTTTTTTAATTGTTGCGAGCATCATAGGACATTTCCCTTTTGCTTTCGACGTATCAAAGAAAAATATTCCTGATATAAA
>VDFB02376019.1:0-22229 GCA_007258455.2 Sequoia sempervirens | reverse complement strand
GTCTTCAACTCTTGGAGAGCTCAGCTTGCTTTCGATGAGACCTTACCAGGTCAGCAAGACCTCACCCCAACCTCAAAATGTTACATCGAAGACGTCCCCCCGGTCGACAGGACCCTCAGCATCACTGAGACCTTATGCTGAATTCCCCATCCTACCGTGAGCTACTTTTGCTGTCAGTGAGACCAAAAGTAGTCAGTGAGACATCATGCCGAAGGCACTTTGCTTTGGTGAGGGTTTATTTCAGCCGGCATGAATTTTCTTTATCGCCGAGACATCGCAGCGAACTCAATCTCCGGTGCCAAGAGCCTTTAGAGTCGGGGAGACCTTTTGACTTCGACGAGACCCTACAGCGAAGCTCGCTTGCTTTGTCGATGCCGCCTCCTTTGAGTGAGACCACACCCCATTGATAAGACGTGTTGGTGATGATGCCTTCATTCAACGAGGCCCCTTATTGGTCGGCGAGACATCATGACAGTCTTGGCAACTTTCTCCTTAGAGGATTTTCATGCCAAACTTTCCTAGGGCAGGTTCTCCAATTGAGTTCCTTGTGACCTAGCACCAGATGTAGGATTTTTTCCCTTGTGCGAATGCTCCATTTGGCCCTCTTGAACCTCTGTCACATGATTTATCTTGCCTCTTTGAGCTTGTGGGTGAAAATTAGGTAACATTTTTGGCGATCTTTGCTGGATGTTTGCCTGCTAAACATGGAAAACCAGTAGCCAAAACTTGTCCATTGGGCATGTAGTCGTTAGGAAGCTCAGAAAAATTAAAATATCAACTTTGCACATAGCTCAAACATGTCCAAGGTGATTTTATAGGTTATAACAGATTGTCCAAACCTCAAGAAACAGGAGAAACCGAAAAGGGAAAAACTGTGCTAAAACACCACTTAGGAAAAGGGAAAAACATCTAAACTAAAGTGTAGAAGCACTTATTGAAAACATAAACCTAAACTAATATGTACAATAGAGGAACTCCATCATACTTGAAAGCAAGGCGTGAGGTGTATCCCATTAACTGGGATATGAAGCACTTCCCCTTCTGTTGTGGCCAGCTGGTAAGCATTGTGCTCCTTACAATCTCTAATAATAAACAGACCTGTCCACATGCTATCAAAATTGGTGTGATGGCCTGGCCTACTTTTCAAAACATCCCATTTTAGCACGAGATCTCCCACCTTGAAAACTTTTTCTGTAGCCTTCTTGTCAAATGTCTTCTTTGTTTGGAGCTGATGATACTCCAAAACCTTCATTGCTTTGTCCCTTGATTCTTTGAGCTCCATGAGCTCTGCATATCTCATGGACATTGGGTCTTGTTCCTCAAATATCTCCAACTGGTGAATAATGTCTAGAGCTGGAAGCTCTATGAATAGAGGTAACTTGGCCTCCTTGCCATAGACTAACATGTATGGTGAATTACCAATAGACCTCTTAGGAGTCACTCTGTCTACCCAAAGTGCATACTTTAATCTAATGTGCCAGGTCCTTTGATTATCCTCCATTGTTCTTTTGATAATCCTGATGAGATTATATTTGTGCTTTCAGCTAAACCATTACCCTGAGGGTATATAATTTGAGGATGTATTCAAATGAATGCCCTACTTAATAGCCCAATCAATTAATCTTAATCCCACAAATGCAAGAGAATTATCAGATATGATAGAGTTAGGAGCTCCAAATCTGGTGACTATATCCTCATAAAAGCTCAAAAATGAAGACTCTTTTGCTTCTTTCAAAGCTATTGCTTATGTCCATCGTGTGAAATAGTCTGTGGTAGTGAGCACCCACTTGTGACTAGTACTGGATGGTGGATTAATCGGCCCAATAAAGTTGATGCCCCATCTCATGAAGGGTTGCTCCACTTGAATTGGATGCAGAGGCATAGCAGATAGTTTTTCTTTTCCTGCAAACAAGGCACATTTGATACACTTTCTTGACCAAGCATATACATCCTTAAATATGCTGGGCTAGTAGTAACCAACTCTCATGATTTTCCAAGCAGTTGTCCTTGGAGCAAAATGACCCCTTGTAGCTCCATCGTGAAACTCATGAAGTACCTTTTCAATCTGATCACTATGAATACATCTTAATAGAACACCATTTAGATCTTTTTTGAAAAGAACATTATTCACCAACACATATGGTATGGACTGCAATCTGAAGTATCTTCTTTTGGCTCTGTTCAAACCTAATGGACACTCACCAGTTTGTAAAAAATGGGCCATGTTTTGAACCCAATTAATTGTTCCCATAGGTACATCATCTTGAGAAACCTGAGACTCATTTGTATTAGCAAAAATAGCATCCTTTTCTAATTCATTTTCACTGATTGACCCTGTAGCAAGCTGTTCACAAAGACCTTTACCTCTAACTAGTTTGGTAATCTTGATATTCACATAATATTCCATAACCTTAGTGACCCACCTTGCTCTTTTTTCATTCAAATCTTTGTTCAACAGAAACTCCTTCACACTTGAGTGGGCCACCAAAATATGAATCTTATTGTTTGACACTAGAGGCTTAAAATTCTTTAGGCTTCTGATCACAGGGAGAACATGTTTCTCAACAAAAGTATAACTCTTCATAATTAGTAATTACTTGGCTAAAGAAAGCTATGGGCTGTTCTAAGTCATCACTATTTTTTTGAACCAACATAGAAGAGATTGAACTGCGGCTACCAAAAGCATACAAAAAGAAGTCTTTAGAGAAATCTGGATTTACCAATGCCGGAGCAGATGGTAGAGCCTCCTTGATTTCTTCAAAACTACGCTTTGCCTCTTTTGTCCAACTAAAAACTGCGTTCTTTTTGAGCATGGCAGTCAAAGGCTGTAGTAGGTTTGTAACATTAGGAATGAACCTTCTTAGAAAGTTGATTCTCCCTAAAAAGCTCTACAATCATTTCTTGTGATTAGGTAGTGGTAGTTCAAGTATAGCTTTGACTCTTTCCGGATCAATGGTAATTCCATCCTTTGATACTATATGGCCTAACAGTCTACCTTCATGAACTGCAAAGATACTTTTTGTAGGATTAAGGGATATCCCAAACTCCTTGCATTTCTTAAAAACTTGCTTGAGATGTAAAAAATGTTCATCTGCAGTTTTTGAATATACAGTTATATCATCTAAATAAACCAGCAAAATTTTATTAATCAAACTTTGGAACGCCATATCCATGGCCCTTTGAAACGTGGCACCAACATTAGATAAACCAAAAGGCATCATTTTGTATGCCATAGTGCCCCACTTAGTTGTAAAAGAAGTTTTGAACTGATCCTCCTCTTTAACCGACACTTGATTATAGCCCAAAAAACCATCTAATAAGGAAAATCTTTTAGAACTAACAACTACTTGTAAGATTTGTTCCATGGAGGGCAGCGGGTAATGATCTTTCAAAGATGCTCAGTTAAGATCCCTAAAGTCTACTCAAAGTCTTATTTCACCACTTTTTTTCCTCACCGGAACAAGATTAGAAACCCAGGAGGTGTGTTTAATTGGAAAGATGATACCCCCTTCAACTAGTTTGGTCAGCTCTTTAATCATTAAGGGCTCAAGCTTAGGATTCAAGGGCCTTTGTTTTTGTCTAACAGGCTTGACACTAGGTTCTAACTCAATTGTATGTTGTGCAATATGAGGATCAAACCCCCTTAAATCAAACTATTTCCAAGCAAAAACATCATGATACTCTTGGCATAAAACAATGAAAGCTTTCTTATCTTCAACTAAATAGATTTTTCCCAATTTGAGAAGCTTACCTTTAAAGATTTCAACTTCCTCATAATGATCTTCTTTCACTTGGATGCTGAATTTATTCTTCTTAAGCTGGTCATCAGGATTGAATATGGATTCTAAGGTAACCAGCCCTTTGGGAAGCTTGTTGGTCTTCAGCTGTAGAACTTGATTATCATACTGTTGCTTAAGTTTTGCTTGATTCACCATGGAGAATTGATCTTCTTCGAGCAAAAAAGAAAGAATCTGTTCATCACTGTCAAAAACTTGCCAGTGAATGTTGTTATCAGGAATTGATGACCTGACTACTACTTTCACATACTGCTATACTCTCTCTTTTCTAATATCTCCTAGAACTCCAACGGTTGCAAGCCTATCAGCATGCTTGTTCTGGTTCCTTGGGATAGATACTAAGTTAAAGGCATCAAATTCCTCAATCATATTCCACACTCTGTTTCTATAAGACTTTAGTGTGTCATTTTTAGCAACATTCAGGTCTCTTATTTGATTGACAATTAACTCACTGTCCCCATAAAATTTCAAGAGGGTAATTCCTCTCTTCCTTGCCCACTCAAGACCTTGAACAAGGCCCTCATATTCAGCAGTGTTATTGGAGCATGTGAAATCAAAACAAAATGCAAAAAAATACTTATCACCCCACGGAGATAAAAGCATTGCACCTCCACCTGCTCCATTCTTGCTTCTGGAACCGTCAAAGAATATTTCCCAAAGTTCACCTTGCTGTTGCAGTAGTTGGTCTGAATCCTTTTCAAGGTTTGGAATCTCTACATCAGGTTCAAGTATGACATAGTTACCCATACCAACATCTCGAATGAGGTCTTCAGGACTGTCCAACACATTTTCAACTGCCCATTCATGTAGAGGCACATCAAGAACAACTTCTGCTTGAATTTCTTGAGCAACAACCAGCTCACTGTCAGTGAAAATGACACAATTTGTGTCTGCAGCCACAGGAGTAGCATTGATGGGACTTGGGTTATATGGCTCAATGTGATCCTTAGCCAACTTTTTTGATTTAATGGTAACCTTAGTTCCATATCTAGTTCTAAACAACATATGTGACCAATCAGCTGACACATAACCACCTATCTTGGCTGTAAAGTCTCTTGATAAGCACAAGGAAAAGAAAGGTGGAAGGTCTATGACACATATGTCTTGGGAAACTAAAAAATTAGGACAAGCATGAAGGGTAAGACTCAAATATTTAATGATGCCTAGTGTACTAACTAAAGTACCATCCAATTGAATCACTCCTTTCTCTAAAGGCTGATATTTTAGTCCAAGCTTGTCAGCAATCCGCTTTGGCATCACAGAGCTACTAGCTCCACTGTCTACCATACAGTTATGAACTAACTTATCACCAATGATCATTGACACGTAAAAGGGAGGTGGTTTGACTTCTTTTCATGCCTCTTTGCTGGGCTGTTTATCATTTTCTTGAGGATTATTTGTCAAAACAGTTCTAACTTGACCTATTGGAGACTCAGATTCATCAGACATTTTCAAACTTGTCAAGGCTTACTGTAACATATCCTTTTGACCTGGGATGGCTAATGAGTCCCACATAGACATTGTTACATTCATTTTTTTCATACTATTAAGAATGTTAAAGGGTACTGTTGGGTTTACCTTATTATGTACCTTTACACTAGCATGATTAGCTTGCAAACGTGGCTACTCCTTCAGTGGGAGTTATTGATTTCCTTGCAAAACACTAGTCACTTGAGATGTAGATGGTTCAACAGCTGATGCCTTTCCTTTGTCGGCTGCATGATCAAGCTCAAAAGCTCTTTTCTTTGCCCTAGTGTTAGCTGCGACTGAGGAATTATCTACATTCAATCCACAAAATTCTTCACCTTGCTAGTTGAGTAGGGTAGCATCATTTGCAAACTGATCCTGGTGTTGTGGAGATGGCTCATTAAGTGCATGCTGTTGTGAGCTTGATGCATTTTTTACCATCAGTGCTTGATTGATGAGTCCATTTGAGCAAGTGGCTTGATTGTGAGGCTGGTTGTAAGGGTAACACCACTCATAATCTGCTGCCAAGTTGTTTTGAATAGGAACCAGGTCCTTAATTGCACTAACAGGTGCTGGAGCATATGCCTGAAAAGGTCTTGTGTTCACATTCTGTCTTGGGCCCTGGTAATTTCCTTGGTAAGCTGGTCTGCTACCTTGATATGCTTGTTGCTGATCTAGATTATGTTGTTGATAAGGCCTACTATATGATTGTTGCTTCTCTAAGCTTACAAGCTTGTTACCAAAAGACTGTAATAGACTTTTGATTTCCTGTAACTCATTTGGAGAACCTGAAGCAACATTTTCTTGTGTTGCAGTAGCTGGAATAGGTGGCAGAGGTGCAAAAGGTGGTATCTGCAAAGGGATATTTGCATGGATCTCTAGAAATATAGGCATTGGTGGCCTAGGAGCTAGTTTACTAGCTTGTATTAGGCTGTTTTCAGCTCTGATTGCTATTTAAAAAGCATTTGGTAGAGAAACCCCTCCCATTGATTGTATCATAACAACTATATCGCTGTTAAGAGCCCTCAAAAAGTACAAAAATGCATATTCTGGAGGTGGCCTCACCATTGCAGGGATTCTATCCCAAGTTCTTTGAAGCCTGAAATTGAAATCATTCATATGCTCTTGTGGAGCCCTCTTAATTGTAGTTAATTGTTCCAATAAAGAAAAGTTATCAGACCTGTCCTGAAATTGTTTATGCAACTTGTCTCCAAATTCGTCCCAAGTTGCAATTGAACTAACTGGTAAGCTCCTATACCATTGCACATCTCTTCCTTTCAGTGAAACAGCTAGCAGTCTCACTGCAACATCCTCTTGGGTTATGTGATGGACTCTGCATAACAAAGCCACATATCGCATGTGTTCAATCAGGGTAGTTTGGTCTTCCCCTGTGAAAGTTGGCAGACTCTTCAAGGCTACCATTGGAATGTCATTGTGCTGTGCCAAATTCAAGGGGCTCCCTCCATTAAAAGCAACAAAGGGTTGATTCCTTGGAGTGGCCATTGGAGGTGGTTGAGGAGGATTTACTGGCACTCTAGATGAAACCAAAGATGGGACAGCAATGTGTGATCCCACAGATGGAGGAGTGGATTGAGTTCTTCTAGAATAGATGATTGTTATTCCTCGCCTTTCAGTTGCTCTGCCTTGTCTTCTTGGTGGTGACAGCTGCAGATATTTGAAAGGACCTGAGCTGCTCCTTGTCTGAACTCTTCTCATAAACTGTAGAAGGCGTTGATTCTGAAGTTCTTTCTCTCTATGGAGTCGCCAAGTATGCCAGAATGACTTCTATGAAGTCCTAAGCTTGTTGTTTGCATACCAAACCAACAATATCACGTGGAAATAGTCCCACCAGGCGTGCCAAAAACTATTGTCTCCTAGAAATGCACCCTACGCACAGTGATGAAATTGAGCTTTCTGGAGAAACATGGGATCACTTCAAGGCTGTGGGTCACCTATAGTTGAAATGAACCTCTGGAGAAGGCCAGATTCCTTCGTGTTATCACCTAAACTACTAGTCTTTGTGAGGTAAAGGGAGAAAGAATGCATACAAATGAAATTGAACTAAGGTGATACACCAAATTGATGAGAAATCATGAAATGAAACAAGAAGAAAATACACTAGGAAACTTAATTGCAACTATTTCACATACTCAAAACAACTTCTTTTAGACTTATGCATCATTCTTAACAGGTTTGATCTACATACACATCTTAGGAAGGAAAGATAAATTTCACAGCTTTAAGGTATGAGTGTAGACTAATAAAACACAGTTAAAGACTTGCATAATCAAATAAAGATACAAAAATGAGAGTAGTACAAACATGAACACTAGCTTCCAAGGTAAACTCTGTGTTGTATTCTAGATTCTAGTTGAGTTACAAAACATACATTAGTTCAGAAAAAGGATTGTTAAAAATCACTGACTCCTTTTAATGTATTATCTGAACTATTTACAAAAAAGGAAAAAATACCTTGTATACAAAAAAGATCTTGGCCCCTTAGGACTTTCAAAATATCAGTTTCAAAAAGATCTGCGTATAGATCTTTTCATGAATTTAATGCTGCACCCTGCGTGTCCATGTCGGTGAAGAGTCATTCCCTGGAGAAGCCTTCAGATCTTTCGCAGCTAACGCATTCGTTTCTGATCCTCGTGTCCTCCTTGAACCTCTTTGGTCAAGCGCTTTGAATGCTCCTGAGCTTAGAACAGATACACGTTTCTTTTCATTTCATTGATGTTATTCATCCTGGTCAGATTGCCACGACTCGCTTTTAGATCTCTCTAATTGGTCGGGTATACTCCACGCAGATTCTTCGGGCGGTCAAAAGCTCCTCTTGTAGAATCGCATGTCGGTGAGACACTAATCGTGTCTCCCTGATGCAATTAAATCTTCTTGTGGTTATCGACATAGCTTGAAACCATTGATGAGAGCTCCTGTCAAGCCCCAAAGGCATACCTATATCGCCTCTATGGTCACCAAGACAATCGCGTTTGGCCAGACATGGAAAAAATTTCTTATCTTCTATTGGCGAAAGTATATTGATGTCACCCCAATGCATTTTTTCTCTACCCAAGCTCCAATCCTTCATTGAGACCCTATCAGGTCGGAAAGACTCTTAGCAAGGTCTCCTTGCTCCGGCGAGAGCTTATTTCATTTTGCTTCGGCAAGAGAAACATCCATCGGCAAGAGGTCATAGCAGCTTCATTAGTCATGCCGATATCGCTTTCCATCGCTGAGACCACACCATGTCAGTAAAACATCACTCTGACGGTCGGGCACTACACTGATATCATTTATGTTGGGGAGACCTTTTGCTAGTCAGTGAGACCTCTTAGCGAAAACACAATGTTATACCGAAGTCAATCCACTTTGGCAAGACTTCAAAAAGTCACTAGGACCTCATGGTGAAAGCCTCAATCTCTCGACGAGCTCAGACCATTCCTCGATGATACCTCTGCTGATGACTCCTCCTATGTCGCCAAGACCTTCCTGAGTTGGTAGGACATCTCCCCTCGAGCTTAGATCCCTCGTCGAAGGCATAATCTTGTACTGGGTGCGTGATCTTTTCGGTGAGACTTCTGTCTATCGGCAGGACCTTAGGGCGAAGTCTTCAACTCTTGGCGAGCTCAGCTTGCTTTCAGTGAGACCTTACCGGGTCGGCAAGACCTCACCCCGACCTCAAAATGTTACATCGAAGACATCCCCCTGGTCGACAGGACCCTCGACATCACTGAGACCTTATGCCGAATTCCCCATCCTACCGTGAGCTCCTTTTGCTGTTGGCGAGACCAAAAGCAGTCGGTGAGACATCATGTTGAAGGCGCTTTGCTTTGGCGAGGGTTTATTTCAGCTGGCATGACTTTTCTTTATCACCAAGACATCTTAGCGAACTCAATCTCTTGCGCCGAGAGCCTTTAGAGTCGAGGATACCTTTTGAATTTGGCGATACCCTACAGCAAAGCTCATTTGCTTTGCCGACGCCGCCTCCTTTGAGTGAGACCACACCCCATTGGTAAGACGTGTTGGCGATGATGCTTTCATTTAGCGAAGCCCCTTGTTGGTCGGCGAGACATCATGACGGTCTTGGTGACTTTCTCCTTAGAGGATTTTCATGCTGAACTTTCCTAGGGAAGACTCTCCAACTGAGTTCCCTGTGACGTAGCACCAGATGTAGGATTTTTTCCCTTGTGCGAATGATCCATTTGGCCCTCTTGAACCTCTGTCACATGATTTATCCTGCCTCTTTGAGCCTGTGGGTGAAAATTAGGTAACAATTATTTCAATAAAGTATTTAACTGATCAATTATTGTATTGAATGTACACCATCACCAAGCATGACCTATTAAACATTCACTTAGTGTGAGGCATCCAAAATGGCCAATTATTACCCTTCCAAATTATTTCAATAAATTGTTATTTAATATACTTCTATATTTGATTGGCATTTTGCATGTTTAATGAATTGACTACATTCAAAGGCTGATATGTCAAAGAGTGAGTCTACAAATACATTTTGAACCCAAGATTTCCTACATTCAATACATTAAATGATTAATCAAATACACAAGAATATTAAATAATAGTTTATTATTTAAAATAATTTGAAAGGATAATAATTGGCCCTTTTCACCATTCTTGATGATGTATACATTTCAAATACAATAAATGATCAATAAAATACTTTAAATTGAAATAATCTTGGAAGGGTATTAATTGGAGTTATGTGAATAGATAAGTGAAACTAGTTATAGTAGAAATTTTGGTGCCTAGCACAATGTATTTTAGGATATGAACCCTACACTTAATGTAAACGTATGACTATAATTTCATTTCAATGCACTACTTAAATATATTCATAAAATCATGCATTTAAATGAAATTATATCTAGTTGTAAGTCATATCCTAAAATACATTGTAGGCACCAAAATTTCTACTACTACCCTTCACATAAACTCCAACTACTACCCTTCCAAGATTATTTCAATAAATTATTTGATTGATCAATTATTGTATTGAATGTACACCATCACCAAGCATGACCTATTAAACATTCATTTAGTGTGAGGCATCTAAAAAGGTCAATTGTTACCCTTCCAAATCATTTCAATAAATTAATTATTTAATATTCTTCTATATTTGATTGGCATTTTGCATGTTCAAGTGAATTGACTACGTTCGAAGGTTGATATGTCAAAGAGTGTGTCTACAAATACATTTTGAGCCCAAGTTTTCCCACATTCAATACATTAAATGATCAATCAAATACAAAAGAATATTAAATAACAATTTATTAAAATAATTTGGAAGAGTAATAATTGGCCCTTTTCACCATTCTTGATGATGGTATACATTGAATACAATAAATGATCAATCAAATACTTTATTGAAATAATCTTCGAAGGGTATTAATTGGAGTTACGTGAATAGATAAGTGAAACTAGTTATAGTAAAATTTTGTTGCCTAACACAATGTATTTTAGGATATGACTTACAACTTAATAAAAGTATGACTATAATTTCATTTAAATGTTTAAATGCACCACTTAAATATATTCATAAAATCATGCATTTAAATGAAATTATATCTAGTTGCAAGTCATATCCTAAAATACATTGCAGGCACCAAATTTTTTACTTTAACTAGTTTCACTTACCCATTTACATAACTTCAATTTAATAACTCCAATTATTAGGTACCTTAAAGTAATTAGAGTTATAATAAAAAATTTGTTACCTAACACAATGTATTTTAGGATGACTTACAACTCTATAATTTCATAATACATAAAATTATAGAATTGTAAGTCATATCTATAAATTTTACTAGGCCCACATCCTAAAATACATTGAATAGACACCAAAATTTCTACTATAACTAGCTTCACTTAGGCTTGGTGTTTGTGAGCTTTCATTTTTTCATCAATGTTTGTAACTAACTCTTTTGCTTAATCTAAGTCTCTCATAGATTTTGAGTAGCACAGGTTATATGGTTTAGGGTTGTGTACAAAAAAAGTTTCATTTTTAAATTGCCATATATTTCTACTTTATTGGTATGGTCAATAAGAGAGCATTAGTTGGTCCAAACGTTTTAGAAAAACCACCTCCTCATGTTGCTACTAGTTCCAAACATTTTGGAAGAACCAAAAGGTTTGGACCAACTAATGCCCTCTTATTAACCATGTGATATTTATTTGTTATTTCATGAGCTACTCTATATTCTAATCTTTCTTTGAGGAGCAAGCTCATCTCAACCCTACTGATAAGCTATGGATACTACCCTACTGATAAGCTATGGATACTAGAGGAAAGGGAAATAAGATAACCTAGCTTGAGATCTATCCTAGAATGACTCATGTGGATCACATAAAAGGAAAGAAAAGAGGCTTAGAAATCTTAGGTTTGGTGTAATTGCTTTGATGTTATGTGGTCTTCAAATTATTTTGTAATGTAGACAAGGATGAAAGATAAGAATGAAGGATTATCCAACTATGTAGCCAAAAGAAAAACATAGAGTAGAAAGAAATGATTCAACAATAATATAATATTTTTTGATTCACAATTAGAATTGAATTATATTGTAAGTTGTTATAATACAAGGCCTTAGCCTTCAATTACACATGGGAATAACTGTGTAAATTATAATATTTTAAATGATTTTATAATACATATAGGCGATGCTCACAAGGAGTGAAATTACAATTATCTGGAAGTGTAGAGTTTTCTCATCCTAGTAGTTTATCTAGATGCTAACCATTTGGCACATTTAGAATCATTTAGGGCATTTGTTTTGTAGTTATAGTTTAGTAGCTAAGAATGTAGTGTTGATATTTTAACTCATCAAGTGGATTCAAAATATGCATATTGTTCTTGGTTTCTACAAAATGCTTCCAAAAAAATATTTTCTAAAAATAAGACTATCCATTATAATTTAAGTTAATTTTGACCTGCCCAGATTCACTAAGAGTAGCCCAGGATGGCATGGTATTACCAAACTAGACAAAGACTCCATGAGATTCATTAATAAAGCCAAACTCATCCATTTTGTATGAGTGGTCTAGGAAAGGATGAATGTTTTGTAGATGTATTGAGTCACAATACAATTATTCAGATATTCCATAATATTTTCAAAATAGAAAAGTAAACTGTGCATGCACCCTGTTTTGCTCTATTTTTACATTAAAACAACTCTTTTAAATACTGAAACTAATGTTTTCACCCTAAAGAAAGAAAATAAATGTTATCCCAAAATGCATCAAACAAAGCTGTTGTAGGAGGTCAGGGGAAAAAGTTGGTGTGGTAGCCAAGTTTACTTTTTGAAAGCATTTGTTTTAATTCATACAAACCACATTTTAATAAAAGAAAAAATATTAGAAAATCTCTAAAAAGAGCTCAATTACCCTTGGCACATTTAGTTTTCTCATTACAGACTGCTTTCTCCCTCTCGCACTATTTCTCTTATGTTTAATTCTCATTAAAGAATTAGCTTTCATACAAAAAAAACTTAAAAATTGGTATTTCATCTCATCAGTGGTCAGCTATAGCTTGAGTTTCACAAACATGTATTTTTAAATCATAAACAAAAATTATAATCTTCACTTTTCTGTGCTATATTCTCCTTCACACTATTTCTACATCTATTCTCTTGGGAATCAATACTTGTATTCCATTTCATTTGCGTAGCTTCTTAGAATTGAAAATTGTATGCCATTTTGGTTTGAGTCTTCCTTTGTGGGAAACATGGAGAAGACATGGTTCCATTAAAATTACACTTGATAAGTCTAGTATTACTTTTTTGGCTACCAGTCAAGCCTAGATGTTAATATTAAACAATTATAGGATCTTGGAGCACTGAAAAGTAGCCCTTAGTTTGCGGAAATGCTCCTAATAGATCAAAAATATCAACCCAGACCGATAGAACTTTTGAACCCTAATTATATTTGATATTGGATATTTGTGTCAGATGCTTAATGGGCCAGTAAAAAATTGCATTGCCATTGATTTTGATAAAAGATGAAGTATATTTATGTTATAGTGTGAGCCTTTTACTATAAGTTCCTTCTAAAAAAAAAATAAGGAGTTGTGGACAAGAGCGGCGGAAGGTACTCCACTGTCATAAAAAATAGGGCTAAAGCCTATTTTACTTGGAACAATGCTACATCAACAACATAGATCTAATTTTCTGTAAAGATATATTTATGATTATGTAGCACATTAAAATATATATGAAGCAGAAAATTAAAATATATATAGGGGTTTATTTCATTATAGTAGCACACATTCTAGCTCATAAATAATTTCCTACTTCATATATATTTTAATGTGCTACTATAATGAAATAAACCCCTATATATATTTTAATGTCAGTTAGGGTTTTCACACATTCACATGTGATTTTAAGGGTTTATAAATAAACCCTTAAAATCATGTACAAAAACCCCTAAATTGTTCATCATACACCTTTAAATTACGACATACATGAAAATAAAACTTTCCACTGATTACTCCTATGATGGAGAAAACCCAAAATTCTAAACCAAATCAATAACTAAAACTTTACAAATAGTTTATGTTATAGCCTTTTCAATAAGTGCTGAAAAAGATTCCCAAAGAAAACTACAGATAGAAAAACAACTACATGAAACCCTAAATTTCACTTGCAAAAAATTGAAACATTGAGAACAAACACTAACTACCACATGATATCATGCACAAAAATTTCCTTACTAACCAAATCGAATGAAAAAAATGCTGAAAAACTTGGGTTCGATCCATTTTTGTAGAGGCATTATTCGCTCGAGCAACCTTTGATCGCGATCTCTTCGGGCGAACATGCAGAATGCCCGCACTCACCTTCTTTTTTTTGCTTTTGTATTGACCTATTTTGGTTGGAAGGGATTCGGCTGAGTAGGTTTCAGTCGAAACCCACTTGGCCAAAACATTGAAGCCACGTAGGTGCCATGTCGTCGCCACGTGGATTTGGCCGAATCTCTTCCAGTCGAAACGGGTTCGATAGAATCTGTACGCTTGGCCAAAAGGGTGACACATTTTTGTACTTTAACCCTAGATCTAAGTCTAATCTATGCTCACATTTAAAATTTTAAATATCCCATATTTGTGGAAATGACCTTTAGAATAGCTTGTACAACTACATTCTATTTCACTTAATTTGTTTTTTATATTTTCTATCTTTTCTATTATATGGGACTGGCAATATTTAGAAATATTTTGGAAGTGTTTTCATTATGTCATTAGGGAACAAGTTTGTTGGGTTGAAAATAATGTTTAATCATCTTTTCAATAGATTACACAACCTATACTTGAACCACAACTGTGTGAGATATAATCTCTCCTCTCAGAAAGGGGAGGCTCCCTTCTTACTGTAGACAGAAGCTACGGTAAAACTAAATAAGTATTTACACAATGTACACTATACTTACAAAATGGGGGGGGTGTGTTGCATTCATACTTTTCTTTTTTTTCAAAGAAGATGTTTTACAATGCTTCATAGTTGATAGTTATGATTCTATGCAACTTCAAACTAAGAACAAAGTAGTAATGCCAATATCTCTATCTTGTCAAAGCAAAGCGTAGAGATACTAGGTATGATGATAATAGACAAATAAAAGAAAAGGGAGAAAAACTCACGAAGGAACAAATCCATTCCGTAGCTTTTCAATGATGGGTCTATGAGAATAAAGTAATATTTGTGTTGTCAAAATAGGTGCACCAGCTTGAATGATTAAATTCAGCAATTTGTTGAGGCTATGGGAGATTATCTTGGTACGTGGGTATTCTATGGCGAAGATAGACCTCTAGATTCTAGGTTGGTTCCTATATGATGATCAATTAGGTACTTGAATGATTTATTTTGAGAAAAGGGTAAGAAGGATTGAATTAAATGCATGAACTAAAATTAAAACCTCGGTGATGCACCTAAATGATGGTAAACTTGCAGAATAAGAATGATACACAACTTATATCTTTAGGAAAAACTGTTAACACAGTCCAATTTGAACACTTCAAACACATGAATAATTCATTAAAATGTTGCATCTATTCTTTTCCTACTAAGGAAAACTAAGTTTTCAGAAATTAAAGGAAAAAGAAAACAACTGTTGAGCACCATTAATGACCTGTGAAGAACTGTAATTGTGTTTATGCATGTGTAAACAAGACATAAATTTGAAGGTTTCGAAAATGAAACTCATCAAAATTGCATCAAATTATTTAAATAATACGAAACACCTAAAATTGGAAAGGTGAACTCTATTTCAATTAATATCATGAAGGAAAAAACTTTGCAAAAACGATAACCTGTAAAGATGTAAAACTGTATTATATCTAAAATTTTGAGTTACAAGATATTCTTCTTTGCATAATGCAAAGGCAGAAAACAAGAACTCGAGGAAAAAGATTAACTTTTTCCAATATATACAAAAGGCATGCACAAAGTAGCCAGTAATAGAACTGAATGAGAACTGAAGTGAAAATAGTATCCCCAATGTGAAATTTGAGCAGAAGAGAAAATCCTAATAAAAATAGCCCACACATGAAAAAATGAGTGAACTCAGTCTCAAACTAGCTGTCAACTCATAACTGACCCATGGAGTACCCAGACTGAACTGAAAATCCCTAAAAAAGTGGGCCCAAGCATGTGAAAATCATCTTGTTTCTGTCAATCCACCCATGAGAACTAGAACTCCATCTTTGTATTGTGCATAACGATCTTCAATTGATACTCCCTAATTCTTCTAGTTACATCTTCATCATTTGCATGATTTTACTTAAGGAAGATAAGTAATTAAATATTGAAAATAACCAAATGCATGATTATTTTAATATTTAATGTGGAAATGGCCTCCTTATTTTCATTTTAAATATTAATGTAATAATACATTAATATTTGATTACAATAATAGCTTGAGTAAAATCATGCAAACATGCATGACTTCATTATCATTTCTAAAAAGAAATAATGACTTAAATTATTCTTTAAATCAACTATCAGCATACATGGGCTCCATGCACATTAGTAGATTTATTGACTTAAAGAGTCAATACCACGAGGCCAATAACATGAAATGATTTTTGTTTTTAAACTAATGGTAAAAAATAAATAAATCAACCCCATTGAATTAGGGTGATTAAAAGCTCAAACCCTAAATTATTTCTCATTTTGCACTTTGAGAAACTTGAGCCTCTGCACCATGGCGCCATGCTGGGGTTTATTTGGGCTCCTCTGGTCGTCTTCTTTTATTCATTTCTCTTGAGATCATGTGTAGCGGTGCACAGTAAGTCACCTTTTTCCACCATTCTGGAAACTTGCTTAGTTTTGAAGGCTTCCAGGCTTTCATAGTTGCGACCAATGTCATATTTTCTGATGAATTTCTTTGGTGTTTTTACTGTTGATGCCCTCTTCATGTAATGTAAGCCGTGTGAGCTTGGTTCGGGAAGCTTGATATTCCTGAGTAATCTGGAGATTTTCGTGGCAAAAAATGCTATCAGGAAATCTAAAAACAAACTCTACATTTTCACATTACAGGTGAGTTCTTCAACATCCATTATTTGGCCATTGTTGTGTATGCATTTGATCTTGTGAAAATTGATAAATCGTCAACCATTTGTGCCCTGTCTATGCTTTCATATTTTATTTTGTAAACAAATATTAGCCTTGAGTATGTTTTCTATTTGAAATATTTCTGGGTTTGTATGAATAAGCTCAAAATTGGAATTCTTTTTTCTATGCATGCAAGCTTTTCAATCTGTGATTAATTTGCATAACTCCTTATGCGTATTGTTCCTCATTGCCTTGGAAAGACAACAACAAAACCACCCTGACTTGTATTTAGTCGCGGCTTGGAAGGATAACTCTTAAATTTCTCATGCTTATCTTGCTCTTTGTAGAATTCTCAATACCATCACTGTGTCTATTCACCAAACTCAATGTTAGTTTCATATCGTGATTGCTTCAGTCTATTGCCCATCCTTTGAATTTCAAAACTATATATTTGTTGCATTGAGATTAAAATGTATACTTTTTGTTCTGCACTTATCTTAACTAACATTTCTTTTGTAGGTGCTACTATCATATAATATAAAGATCTTTGAGAATGATTGTTAAGACTATTGCATCTTTTTGTTTCAGTCTATTTGTATATAAAGACTCAAAATATAAAGACTCAGAATATAAGTCTGCCTTATGAACTTGAAATGAAAAACTTAGATATCATCAACATCAATAGGTAGGGATACTAAGGGCAACAACTGTATTGCCAAGATTTATGATTGACTCTTGATATCATGAATTGTTGGCACTGAATACCATTCTTTACTCATACATTGATGACTCACTATTGAATGTCTTGTTAGAAACACGAGCTGGATCTAACTTTGGTTGTCACTTCATAAACAAAAGATGTTATGGCCTAGGCTCTTGAAGTCCTTAGATATTGTTATATATTTTTCTTTTGTAAAAGAATGAAGGAAAACTCTGTAAAATCCTTTATCTCTGTAAAAGAATTCACTTACTTGTATTTGGCTTTTATCTTGCAAAATATTTGTAGTTTGCTATTATAAAAAAGTTGCTTCTTCTACATGTTGCTCTATAGTTCGGTTATGAGTTGATGGCTAGTTTGAGGGGTAGGTTCACTCATTTTTGCATAAGTTTGGGCTATTTTACTCGGGGATTTTCTCTTAAACAAGGTTGCCTTAGGTTATCATTTTTTGCCCGAAATTGACTTTCAGTTTCACCTTCATGCACTTTGGAGTTTCCTCTCTTTGTATATATTGGAAAGAGTTAGTCTTTTTCCTCTAGTTTTGGTTTTCTACCTTTGCCTTCAGCAAAGAAGACTATCTTGTAACTCAACATTTTAGATTTAATACAATTTTACAGCTTTACAGGTTATCATTTTTGCAGAGTTTTTCCTTCATGATATTAATTGAAATAGAGTTCACCTTTCCAATTTCAGGTGTTTCATATTGTTTAAATAATTTGATGCAATTTTGATGAGTTTCATTTATGAAACCTTCAAATTTTTGTCTTATTTACGCATGCATATACACAATTGCAATTCTTCACAGGTCATTAATTGTGCTCAAAAGTTGTTTTCTTTTTCCTTTAATTTGTGAAAACTTAGTTTTCCTTAGTAGGAAAAGAATAGATGCAACCTTTTAATGAATTATTCATGTGTTCGAAGTGTTCAAATTGGACTGTGTTAACAATTTTTCCTGAAGATATAAGTTGTGGATCATTCTTATTCTGCAAGTTTACCATCATTTAGGTGCATCACCGAGGTTTTAATTTTAGTTCATGCATTCAGTTCAATCCTTCTTACCCTTTTCTCAAAACAAATCATTCAAGTACCTAATTGATCATCATATAGGAACCAACCTAGAATCTGAGGTCTATCTTGGCCACAGGAGTACCCACAGCCTGAAGATAGTTCCCATGTTTCAACAGATTGTTGAATTTAACCATTCAAGCATTCGGGTGCAATCGATTGACAACGGAGTTTGTTACATTAGAAACAAAATATTCTTAGATACACCAATTCCTCGAGAACAACATGAATGATTACAAACACAAAGTCTTGTAGATCATTCAACAATGGTATCCAAACATAAACGTAAATTCAAACAAAGAGTGTAAAACAAAGTTTACATAAATCTATTTGAAGCCCTTTAGATCTCATCTACTAATCACTACCAAAATGATCAATCCACAAGATTATCGAATCCAACACAAAGCCTGGTATGCAATTCTCTTTTTTATTGATAAGATTTTCAAATTCACAAAAATGAACACAAAGTTTCACAAATCTACTTAAAAAAGGGCAACACTTCGTTGCAAAAATACTAAAGGTAAAAATTACAATAGAAATACCTCTTATTTATAAAAGAGAGGGAAGAGAAAATCTAGGAAATTAGCTGAGCAAAATTAGGAGAGTTAGGTGAGCTAATTTAGGAAAATATCACCTAACTTTGACTAAGTCAAAATGTTGTCCATTTTTGTGGGAAAACATCTCATATTTTACGTGTAATTACATTTGCTAAAAAGACATTTAAGATGTCAAAAACTATTTACAAGATGCATAAAGGGAAGCATTAAAAATTTCATCACTGGAGATCAAGAGTCTTCATGCTTCATTGCTTTGGGCACGGAAATCTTCATACTTCTTCTTGGTCTCCTATATGAACGCATCATCTGGGCTGACTGTGTAATCTACAAGGGTGTGAACTCTTGTGATCAACCTTTTGGCGGATGAATGGATTTTCTTGCACCTATGAAGATGTGTGTTGAGATTATCAATGGTCAGTTGTGTATCACAAATGATATGCATTGAGGCTTTGGAAAAGTTGGCATCCTCCACTTGCTGCATGATGACTTCTTTTAGATCTGGGATAGTTCACTAGATCAAAAGATGTCACCTTCAAGATCACTTGATGAAATCTGGAGAGAAACTACAAGGATGGTGAATCAATAGGTGTTAGTAGAAAAAAGCAACATTGGGAAGTTTGAAGTGAGAAAACGATATTGAGCAAGCGTGAAACGAGTAATTAGGAATGCAAAATGAAGCGAGAGCGAAGAAACGGTGTTCAAAGCAAAAATGGAGTGATTTGGAAGTGTTTAAGGCAAAAACTGCAAAATGTGTAGGATTGTTGAAAATCAACGCTCCTACACTTAGAGAGATGATTTCATGTGTAAGGGCACTGAAAATCAGCGCCCTTACATGTTGGAAAATTTGCATTTCATGCACAAGTGCTGAAAAACAACGATTTGGCATGTTTTGGAAGGAAATTGTATTTTGTGTAAAAGTGCTAAAAAATAACGCTTCAACATATCACATGTCAAAGTGATAAAAAACAACGCTTCTGCATGAAATATGTAAGAGCACTAAAAATTAGAGTTTTTACATGTGACTTGAGTTTTGAGATGTAGAAGCGCTAAAAAACCCCGCCTCTACATGTGCTAGAAAATGACTAAGGCATGAAATATGTAAGAGCACTAAAAATAAGAGCTTTTACATGTGACTTGAGTTTTGAGATGTAGAAGCACTAAAAAACCACGCTCCTACATGTGCCAGAAAATGACTAAGGCATGAAATATGTAAGAGCGCTAAAAATTAGTGCTTGTGCACAAAAGACTGACTTTGACAAAAATGCACAAGCACTGATTTTTAGTGCTTGTGCACAAAAGACTGAATTTGAACAAAAATGCACAAGCACTAATTTTTAGCGCTTGTGCACAAAAGACTGAATTTGACAAAAATGCACAAGCGCTAATTTTTAGCGCTTGTGCACAAAAGACTGAATTTGACAAAAATGCACAAGCGCTAATTTTTAGTGCTTGTGCACAAAAGATTGAACTTTGACAAAAATGCACAAGTGCTGATTTTTAGCGCTTGTGCACAAAAGACTGAATTTGACCAAAAATACACAAGCGTTGATTTTTAGCACTTGTGCACCAAAGACTGAATTTGACAAAAATGCACAAGTGCTGATTTTTAGCGCTTGTGCACAAAAGATTGAACTTTGACAAAAATGCACAAGTGCTAATTTTTAGCGCTTGTGCACAAAATATTAAACTTCAAAAAAAAAGCACAAGCACTGATTTTTAGCGCTTGTGCACAAAAGAGTGAATTTGACCAAAAATGCACAAGCGTTGATTTTTAACACTTGTGCACCAAAGACTGAATTTGACAAAAATGCACAAGCGCCAATTTTTAGCGCTTGTGCACAAAAGACTGAACTTTGAAAAAAATGCACAAGCACTAATTTTTAGAGCTTGTGCACTTTAAGGACTTAGAAAATTTTCAAACTCAACATGTAGGAGTGTTGGAAATCAACACTCCTACACTTTTGCCAATTTTCATAACTCCCAAAGGATGGAAGTTGATGAAGATGCTCATTTTGAAGCTCTTTGAAAGACGGATGGGGGAGGACACTCAAACAAACTATTTGAGATTTTGGAACACACTTCGACGTGGATTAAAATTTGCCTCATTTTTCTTGCTTGAACATCACAAACCTATGAAACAGACAAGTTTCATAGGGGGTTATCCATGAATCGAGCACTGCTAGATTCTATGATAATAGCTGGCTCTAGTTAGGGATCCTCCTTCAGTCATTCTCATAAATGATTGAAGGGAGAAGAAATCTAGAATTCAAGTGGCTTTATCCATCCATTGGGAAACAGAGTTGAGCATGACTGACACAAAGCAAATATATGAAAATGAGACACAAATTTATGCAAATGCACTTATTTAAAAGGTAAAAACCTACTTAATTAAAACTAGCCATCAATGAAACCTTCTCAAATGAAACCGTTCACAGGTTCAAAAAAATAACTGCTTTTCTTCAATAGCTTGTAATGCCTTCCATAATCATTAGTAGCTACATGTAGATGAAGTTGAGGCATTGCTTCTTGAAAGAGATGAACAGGTTCAACTACCTCTAAAAATTTATCAGATATACTACTGCTCCAAAATGAATCATTGAATCCAGACTGCTCCTACACATCTACAAATACATCTTTAGTTGAATCCTCAAGTTTATCTTCACACTAAGGTGCAAGTGGAACCTCTATCTTCCCATTGGCCTCCAACCAAGCAAGATTTCTTATGGGACATTCCCTTGATCAGTCAAAGATTGAATGCTTCTTACTAGTTGCTACTTGAACAACTGATCCATCAACCATGGCAACCTCATGTTGATCAGAATGATCTCTTTCATGTGATTCAGATGAAGATATGACTGCATTGCATACCTTAATATGATGTTCACCATCTTCAGACTTGGGAAAATTTGAATTATTTATAAGAAGGTCCTCATCATGCCTTTGGAAAATTATTTTATACAATACATGTTCAAGTTCATCACCTTGAAACATAGATGCATTCTTTTCAACTTGATTGAGACCTTTGTGCATTTCCATCTTTTTAGATCTCAAGACAAGATTGTCTTCA
>VDFB02376018.1:0-16498 GCA_007258455.2 Sequoia sempervirens | reverse complement strand
GTGACTTTAATAATAATTAATATTTTAATATAATATTATAACATTGTATTTGCACTTTATGACTTGAGGGTCCATTCATCATTAAAAAGGGGGCCATTTTAATTAATTACTTGGGCGCCAATTTCAAGGATATATTTTAATTATTCAAAGTGCAAACATTTTATTTTAAAATGTTTTAAAAGGGAAAATGGAGGGAATCAGCCTATTATCTTTTATCCCACATTGGTGAGAAAAGTGTGTGAGCTCCTCCAGGAAAAGTATAAAAAGAATCTTAATGGGCTCATTTGGAAGATTCAGAATTGATTATTTGATATTTGTTTGATAATTTCTCATTGGCGTTTGGGGAAGGGAGCCCAAGGGTTTCTGCCAGCGTATCGGCTTTGGAGAACGAAAACTCTCCATTGTATCAACATTCTGAGGTTGTGGGATATCAGCTGAAGGTGTTCACTGTTGGCTTCATCCAGAAGTCAAGTCTATGCTTCATCAAATTTATTGCTTCAGATCTACAGGAGATTGTATTTCCGGGTATGCACATATTTGTAAAAGCTTTGAAAGAAAATCAATAAATTAATTGCATTGCTGCAGTAGGGTTTATGTTTACATTCCTTGTATTTGATTTCTTGACTGGCAATCTATGAGAGAATACAAAAAAATTACAAACCCTTATCATTTAGCATAAAAACAGAAGTAGAGACAGGCAGGTCTCTTACAGTGGTATCAAAGCGGTATCCTGCCATCCTGTATTATAACTTAAGTGATTATTTAAGGGGGGTCGACCATCATGAAGAAGGGGCCATTTTTAATTAATTATTTTAATTAAAAAGGGGCATCCAACTATTGAATAATTAAAAGTGAAATTTCAAGTTTATTTTAAGTGGTGCTTTTTGAGAGAAATCGACCCAACTGAGGAATTATAAGTTTCTTTGAGAGAAACTCAATTCATTATGTTATGAAATCGAATTTTTGCCAAGTGCTTCTTCAGAGAACAGAGCCTAGGGTTCCAGTTTTCATTCTGCATTGGAGAACAAGCCATCTTCAGTGTCTGCAGTTCAGAGGCTGTGAAATACCAGCTGATTTATTGCTTGTCAGAGAGATAACTTCATCCAGAAGTTATTACAGAGCTTATTCAGAGATTACTGTTTCAGAGTTTAAATTCAGACATCATCAGAAGAAGAGAAAATTATTGGGCGGCTGGTCTAGCTTCACATCTGGCATCATTCCAAAGGCCATACGGATTTATCTTGCTGGTTTAGGGCTGTACTTTCACATCTTGGAGGCCGTACTTTCTCCACAGGCTTGGACGCCTTGTCTTCTGGCTTTTGGTCTTCTCCAGTTTGGACGCCTAGCATCTCAGAGGCAGTTTGCATCATTTTCGAGGGAGGAGGAGAATGTACTGAGTTGGGCCGTACCATTTCATGCTTCATTATGGCGGCTGCAATCAGGTTTTTAGTTATTGTAATTTGCTTTGCATTTTGGCTTGCATGTTAGGGTTTCAGTGTTGTAATCATCTGGGAAATAATAATAAGCCTGTGTGCTCATTTCCGCAATCAATCTGCTTCAGTTTACTCTTCTAGTATTTTATTTTAGATTGTTTAGAAATATTCTTTCAAAATCGCATTATATACTTGCATGCAAAAACACAAAAAAAATAAAAAACAAGCAAAAACAAGCAGTTTCAGAAACAGTGAGAATAGGGGTTTCTACAGTGGTATCAGAGTGGTATCCTGCCATCCTGTGTAGAAAATAATTTTTTTTTATGAGCCAAAAGAAAATTTCAAATTCCAGGGTTTTGCAAAACTTGTGGATTTGCAGAGAATTACAAGTCAAATTTTAGAGTATCGGGTTAGATGTGTATGCTAGAGATATAAGGAATTTACAGAAATTCAAATATTTTCATATCCTTCCGTCTTAAGGTAAAAATCATGGGCATTCTAGAAACCCATCGCAGCAAATATAAAAATCGCGGTTTTAACCCGTCTTCTTTATGGAATTGAGTCAGCTATGGAGAAGCCGTTTGTCTCTTGCATAGCCACCAGACATATTCGCATAAGACAAGATTGGTGCGGATCTTACAGTGGAAGATTAAAGACAAAATATAGATGAATTCAGAAAACGCCAAACACTGGAAGACGAAAATTTAAAGAAGATATCCGCCAGGTTACTAAAGACAAAATGTTGAAGGAATTGCATTTGTTAGGGGAGATTTATTTTGGCGCATGAGACAAATAACCTTAGGAGTTTGGAGGTATTGGGTGACGTGGATATAGGGGTCCATTGCTAAGCCACAACTTTCTCCAAGCAAAGACAAATTCCAAGCTACGTGGAGAAAAAAGACAGAATTTATTGAAGCCACCACTAATTCACAAAAAGAATCGAATTCACTACGAGAGCAGTCGGGTCCTGGGTGGTTGCCTGCTTCCTTGCTAGCCGATATCTGAAGGCGGAAACTAAAAAAATAAAAATAAAAACAAAGTCTTTTAGGATCCGCTAGCCGACAACTCAGCTAAAGACAAAGGTGGAAAAGTATGAAGAGGAGGTTGGAATTTACTAAGGGGAACCGAATTTAAGTCTAAGGACGAAGTTAACATTATTTGAAGAATTCCCGATAAGTTGTGAAGCTATATTATTTTTGAAAGCATTATCGGGAGCTGCTTCATAAGAAGTTATAGCTTTGAAAAGAGATACGAGCCAACTTTGAATATATTTATGTTAGACATAGGGAGCTAGGCGTCAGAAAATAATGATCGGGAGCTGATTGTAGTTGACAGCAGAGAAAAGGCAAGAAGCGGATTAATCACAAGTTATATAGTTTACGGAAATACTTGATGAACTTTGGAGACATAAATTTCAGTGTTGCCTTTAATGATATTTTTCCCGTGATATGACGTTCTCCATTGAAGAGTAACTCTGCAGGTATAATCTCTAGCGGTTGTAAGGAATTGAGCAGAGACGTCTTTATTGACAAAGACAAAACAGAGTGGAGGAAGTTCATACTTTCTGGGCACAGCTATTCTCAAGGCAAGAACAGTCCAACTTGAATATTCATTGCCGGAAGATCATAATTATCGGAGGTTGATTCCAGCTACTAGGAAACTTTGTAGCATTGGTGTTTCTGTCTGGAGAAGGCATAGCCATCTAGTGCAAGGAGAATACGATTCTGAAGAAATTCATTCATCAGAGTAGTTGCATATATTTTCACTCTTATTATAATTAGAACACCTTTGCACAACATCGTTCTCTTATTGGTAATCCATGGTTGGGCATATATCTCATTTGGAAAATATTGCATGAATTTACCAAGGGAAAGTTTAACAGCAATTTCACTGTTCTTGAGTGTGGTGTTCAGTTCACTGTGGAGAAATGCTCTGTATGATGATTGGCAGTATATGTACTTCAACTATCTAATTTATCATTGCTGAAGCTTGTTAATTTCCAGTCTATATAAGGGAGTTTGGGAATTACATTGACATCATCTATTTCAGTCTTTGATGCTGGTATCAACATTCAAAACAAGGAAAGAAAAATAGAAATTTATTTACCAGCAGTTATAGAGCTTACAAGGAAACTATTTGACAAAATTCTTGAGGCAGAAAATCAAAGTTCTTTTTTATCAGATTGGCAAGCTTGGACAGCAAAATGGTCATCATGGCTTCTAAATTTGTCGATGAGGTAATGGTTGCTTATGAGGAATATATGGCATTTCTAGATAAGGTCAAAGGTTGTCTAGACTTTGAGCAATATGTGGAGCAGCGGATGGAATACAACAAGCAAAGAAGCAAACCAAAGAAATGTGAGCAGCGAAGTGTTGAGAGCACCTTAAATAGCATTCAGCGAAAACCTATGCCTTCACCACAAAGGTTAGTTCGTAACTTGCCACAGTTTAAAGATTCCATTCCAAGACGAAGCTCATCACAGAACAAAAAGAAGTTGTGTTTCTATTGCAAAGGGCCTTACGATGAAAACCATGATTGCCTTTTGAGGCCTAAGGGCAAGGCAAATAGAATAATGTGGGCACCCTATGAGGATTCAAAACTTAATAAAACCAACCAGCAAAGTAATCAGGAAGGATCCGAGTCAAAACATGAGATCTCTACAGGTGGACATGGGATTGAAACTAAAGTGGTGGTTGATAAGGAAATTTTACATCATGATAATAGTATGGTGGGGCCAGAGAATGATGTTCACAACATTCCAGAGGTTGTTATTAGCATTGCTAACAGTTCTGATTTTTATGACAACAGCGATAAAACTTTCCAACAGCATGAGACAACAGTGATTTCACATGTGCAAAATACTTCTATTGAGTTGCCACATGAAGGGACTCACGATTTGGGTACTAATGGTGCAATGTGTGATATGGGTTCATGTAATGATGAGTCTGATTTTCCAGATCAGACCTTAGAAAACAAATTAGAAGGTTTGTATGTTGACATAAAATCCCAAGATTGTGAATTGGAAAGTGATCAGTTACATTGGGAGTGGAAGTGTGTGAAGACACTATCATATCAGCAGCTTCTACCTTATCAGTTGAGTCATCCTTTGAGGTACATAGCAGCAGTACCTCAGTTGTTGATGTGTGCACTGATGATAGCACACATGAGGCTGCTGATCAGGAGGCGAGTGATGAGGATTCAGCCTCTTACTATAGTGCGGATATGGGTGGAAATGATGAGTCACAAGGGTATCATCGTCTGGCGGGGTAGTTGAAGGTTAGTGATGACACGATTATTACAGCTTTGGAGCATTTTGATGTTGCTAGACAGATGTTGGCGACCTATGGTTGGAGTGCTCCTATGTCAGATGAGCACGGTGATAGTAGCCTCTCCCTAGTAGAGTTCCATGCACTCCGAGAAGCTATTGGATTAATGAAACACAATTACTTGCAGCTACTCGCTGATAGGGACTTTCTTCTCGAGTGGGATTGTATTTGTTATGATGCACTAAAGAGGAAGGAGGAGGTTGACGAGCTCACTCATGAGCTTGAGGTGACTATGGACTCGTTGCAGAGTGCCCAGTTGGCCCTTCAAGAGTCACAGTTACAGATTGAGAAGCTTATCGTGGCGTTGAGCTTAGCACAGTCTTCACCCTCTTTTGATATAGTTCAGATTTCCATGGCAGCAGTTGGTGAGGAACATACACCCATGGTTCATAGCTGTGAGCAGGTTGAGGATGTGGTTACATCCATCAAAGATATTGGTGCAGTTAATTCAGATGGGATGAGTGTTTTGGTTGAGAGCTCTTGTGATGAGATAGTTGATTTTTCTGAGAGTTGTGTGATAGATCACGTCACTACTCCATCGTCGTCACAGGAGATATGTGGGGCATCATCCAGTATGGAGATTTGTACTTATGTTGATTTGTTTCCCTCACCTAGAAGCAATTCAGTCACTTCATCCCATGCAACTGATTTGTTTCCCCAAGACTATGATGGTTAGCCATTGACAGAGGTAGGAGCATTTTATCTTGATTGCATAGTGAGGAGTGTTCATCACTTCTCCTCTAGTCCACACACAGAGGATTTGATGATGCATTGGTGTGGATTGGCTCCGGAGTTAATACCATCCGTTGTGGGATGGGTATTCACCATCTTTGGAAGATGGGATTAGCGGCTGCAAGCGCCAGACTCAGCTGTTTGTGGGGGATTACTTGCAGGGACAGCTGTCATTTTTACATCATGTTGATATGTATCCAACAACATTTGCTACTTCTATGTCACAAAGTTTTCTTATGGATGACTATGGTGTCAGTTGGCATGATGGATTGGTCAGTTATCACATCCACGAGGGTTTAGCAGAGGACAGGGAGAGATTCGGTGTAGCAGATGCTTCTAGAAGTTCTTATCTCTGCATGACAAATGGATGTGAATTCAAATTGTATTGGGATCTAGGTGGTGACAGTTTTGGCACCGAGTATTGGATGGATCCCATTGGGTTACTTCACCATTCCCAGCATGGTGAAGTTGGAGGCAGTAGAGCACAGTGGCAACTTGAGGATGACAGAAACGACAGACTTTCACTTTGGGTTTGGGATCCAGGGATAGCTTGCGCAGTTGTGTTTTTGTTGATGCTACTTTGAGACATTAGAGATGTGTGGACACTTCATGCCTTGGCCTCCGGTGAGTTACTTTTTGGTATAGACTACTGGAGTGACGCTAATTGCGAGGGCTGACCGTGAATGTTCCCACCTTGCAGCATCAAAGTTCTATGGATTTAGCCTATTCCCCGGCCCCCTCGTGAGGGCTACTTTCATATCCGTTAGAGGATCTCCTTTTACGATGATCAAAGGAGCCTCTTCCGCCCTCGCGGTGGGTCTGCTTTAGCCACTGATTCAGCTCATACTTACCATTTATAGTAAGTAAGTCACCGGACAAGCAATTCTATTTATAGCGTAATAATCTAAAGTCTTCACATGTTGGCGTTGTCGATTCCCAAATTTAGTTCGAGTTGGTGAAAAAATATTTTTCGTTATAATGTTTTAATTATTATTAAAGGTGACTTTTAATAATAATTGGCCATTTTAATATAATATTATAACATTGTATCTGCATCTTCATAGACTTGAAAACCATTCATCATTGCAAGGGGCCATTTTAATTCAATTACTTCTTAGGCACCAATTTCAAGGACATATTTAATATTCCAAAGTGCAAACATTATATTATTTTAAAATGATTTAAAAGGCAAATTGGAGGGGATTGGCCTATTATCTTTTATCCCACATTGGTGAGAAAAGTGTATGAGTACCTCCAGGAAAAGTATAAAAGAATCTTGTGGGGCTCATTTGGGAGATTGAGAATTGATTATTTGATATTTGTTTGATAATTTCTCATTGGCGTTTGGGGAAGGGAGCCCAAGGGTTTTTGCTAGCGTATCGGCTTTGGAGAACGAAAACTCTCCATTGTATCAGCATTCTGAGGTTGTGGAATATTAGCTGAAAGTGTTCACTGTTGGCTTCATCCAGAAGTCAAGTCTATGCTTCATCAGATTTATTGCTTCAGATCTACAGGAGATTGTATTTCCGGGTATGCACATATTTGTAAAAGCTTTGAAAGAAAATCAATAAATTAATTGCATTGCTGTAGTAGGGTTTATGTTTACATTCCTTGTATTTGATTTCTTGACTGGCAATCTATGAGAAAATACAAAAAAATTACAAACCCTTATCATTTAGCATAAAAACAGAAGTAGAGACAGGCAGGTCTCTTAAATCCGCCCTCCCTGAAATTGCTTGTCCTCAAGCAATCTCAGCTCTGGATGCTGTAAAATCTCCTCTGACTCCCAAGTAGCATCCTCAATCGGCAAGTCTCTCCATTTGATCAAATACTCTTTGATAACCCGCCTCTGAAGATGTCTCTCTCTAACATCGAGGATGGCCTCAGGCACTACTATCAACTTTCCCTTGTCATCAAGGGGTGGCAGTACTGGAGAGGGGATCACATGCTGACCCAATGCCTTCTTCAGGCGTGAGAAGTGAAATATGTTATGAACCCTGCTATCCGCCGGTAAGTCCAACTTCCATAGAGCAACTCACTTCCACTGGCCTCGATAACACGGAATGCTAACCATAGTAACGAGGGTTTCAACTTCTCCGCACTCCACTCTTCCTCCGGCAGAAAGGGTTCCGACGAGCATGAACATGAGATACACTTACGTCCACCCACCGCTTAAAAGAACGCCAACTCCCTTCTCTCGATCAGTGCTACCGCTTTCCCTGCTTGATTCAGGTCTGCTGGATATTGTCTCCGGAGAGACCTCAAAATGTCCCTGACTCCCCGGGTGATCATATCACTCTACGCATTTGTGCAACTCGCTATCACTCACTATCAAATCCACAGGGTTGGGCTTCATAACTGCATGCACGCCATGAAGGGCGCGATTCCCCAGGATAGGGCTTCCATGTGTGAGCGTAGCTATAATACTGCCTCGCCAGAGGTATATCCACCTCACCCAAGCTCTCTGTTGTCCAGCTATGTAATTGCGCAGATAACCTTCCACCCACTTATTGACAATCTCCGTCTGTCCATCTGTCTGTGGATGGTAGCTGGTACTCGGTGTCAGTTCAGTCCCACAAAGTCTGAACAACTCCTGCCAAAAGTTGCTCATGAACCGACTATCTCTATCGCTGACTATAGTCCGAGGCAAACCATGTAACCTGAATACCTCTCTGAAGAAAAGCTTTGCAGTCTGCGATGCTGTGAATGTAGTAGTGATCGGAAAGAAGTGCGCATATTTGGTCAGCCGATCAACAACTACGTAAATGCAATCTTTACCTTGGGCTTTCGGCAAACCCGTGATAAAGTCCATCGATAAACACTCCCACTTCCTGTCAGGTATCAGAAGTGGTTGAAGCAATCCAGCAGGATATGTGTGTTGCTCCCTCATTATTCCCTCACTTCCGGCAACGTATCAATTTCAAAACATAATGCGGAACACGCCTTAGCCCCTTCTAAGTAAAGTCCCGCCCTCAACCAACTTTATATTCAGCCGGACCCGGAGATGGTCTTTTTACCATAGGAAGATCGGGCGTGAAAGGCCTTTAACTAAACTCTCAACTCAATCGTGAACCGTATAAAACCTTTGTAAATGATCAAGTCATTCACAATCTGTACCTTACCATCCTACTGTCTCTGACTAAATTAAATTTTGAAATAATTTCAGCATACCAAGAATGAGCCCATCGCCTCCCAATCCCTCTAAATTCATAGCATTCAACCGTAGGTTCCATAGTTAGCGTCACCTACAACATTCTCGGGCTTCCCGAATGAAGGCGGATATCGTAAATCATAAGGACTCCAGCCTTTGTTGACCCATTTTGTCGCCTCTCATTTATAGGGTCTCTTATCCAAGGAAGTGTTTCGTGCTACGGTGGTTTTGAAATTTGCCATTACTGAACTGCTGCCTACCAAGTATTCAGTTCGAACCTAGCCAAAGCATGCATAATGGCTAACATTTCCTATTGGCAAATGCTGTAAACCTTCAGACTTTCCACTGAAAGCAATAGTGGGTGTCTCCTCGCATTAAGATACATCTAATGCCCTCCTCGCTAGACGCAACAAATCCAAATGACTTCAGAAAGTCGTGTAATGCTAGCATTGGACAATAAAGTCACATCACCTTAAACTCAAAACACTCCCCTCGAGTCTTTGGTGACGAAAAGCCCCTTTCTTTGTCAAATCAGTAAGGGGTGCAGCGTGTCGTGAGAACCCACTAACAAATCTCCTATAAAAAGCACACAACCCAATGAATCCTCTGAGTTGCGTAAGGTTCTCAAGTACTGGCCACTCAACTATAGCTCGGACCTTCTCAGGGTCCATACTGACTCCCTTGGCACTGATGATGTGCCCAAGATACAACTCAGCCATGCCTAGCTCACACTTGGACTCCTTGGCATAAAAGGACTCCTCCGCCAAGATACCCAAAACTGTATCCAAGTGAGCTAAATGCTCCTCCCATGACCTACTGTACACCAGGATGTCATCGAAGAAGACCAACATGAATCTCCGCAGCTAAGAACTGAAGACCCTGTTCATGGTAGACTGAAAGGTAGCAGGTGCATTGGTTAAACCGAAAGGCATAACCAAGAACTCGAAGTGACCACAATGGCATCTGAAGGCGAAGCCGGCGTCCCGGCCTCCCTCATCTTAAACTGATGGTACCCGTGATCTCAAGTCAATTTCGCAAGAAGATAGTAACTGCAACTCATCAATCAAACTCATCGACATGCGGTATTCCGTACCCGTTTCCAAATTGTTTTCATTGAGTTGGCGTAATCTATACACATCCGAAGTGATCCATCATTTTTCTTCACCAATACGATCGATGAAGCAAAAGGTGACTTACTAGGTCTGATATGCCCCATAGCCAACAGCTCATTGATTGCCTTCTCTATCTCATCCTTGAGCCGTTTCGGATGCCTGTAGGGTGTAATCATAATGGGCTTTGCGCCCTCCTCCAACTCGATAATGTGCTCAATGCCTCTATCTGGAGGTCTGCCAGGTGGAATGTCGCTAAACACTTTAGAGTGTTTAGTCCTCAGTATCTGAATGTCTGGATGGTACTCACCCTTCTGCTGCTCCTGCTATGCTGGTAATAACATACACTCTGCAGCCCAATCAACCATATCATGACGAATGAGTCTCTCCATCCGCCTGTACGAAACCATCCTTAGATTACTATCTCTGATGGCCTTGATGACATGAGGTTTCCCATTTGCCTTGAACTTCATCTCCATGTCCCGTAGATTGAATGTGAACTCACCCAAATCGTGAAGCCATGCCATCCCTAACACCACATCAGTATCTCCCATATTAACAACATAGAATTCAATCTTGAACTCATAGTTGTTCAGCCGCATCGGAAGATCTGTTATCTTTTTGTCACATTTGAGGGTGTACCCATCAGCCACCTTGACTCGAATACCCTCAAACTCTTCTGTTTGTATACCTCGTTTCTCTACCAACCGTTCATCTATGAAATTATGAGTAGCACCGGTATCGAGTAGTGTGATTACCTTCTGACCTGCTAGGAGCCCACGAAGTCTAAAAGATCCATCTCTCTGAAGACTAGTCAAATGTGCCTCCTATAGCTTCCTTCCTCCTTCATTATCACCGTCATTTTCAGACCCTTCATCATCTGAATGCTCTGAATCAGCTTGCTGGTCTGACAGATCAGATTGCTCTTGTCCCTCATAAAACCACTCCATCTGGTTATTTCTCACCTTGGGACGAAGAGGGCATACATGTTTCTCATCATAGGGTGCCTTGCACCAAAAACATAATTTTTTCTTTCGTAAATCATTCAATGTTTCCTTGTCAAATGGTGGTGCATTTGGTCTCTTAGGATCAGGTGGATCCCTCTTTCTGTCAAATGACCTATTAGGCCTCGTGTAGGGTGTCGAGCCTGAAGTGAACTTGTTGCGAGGTGCTACAAGCTCCATGCTACGTGCCTTCCTCATGGCCTCCTAAAGAGTCGTAGGATCAAATGCCTTGACCCAACCTCTCATAGGCTCCATCAAACCCTCAACGAAGAGAATCACAAGTCTCCTCTCTGAAATGCCTGTTACCATAACTGCAATCCTCTGAAAGTCACCGACATAGGCATCCAAACTACCTGTCTGTCTGAGTTGAGCTAGCTCCTTGAAGTAGAGTTCTGGATCCTTCTTGTCGAAACGCTCTATGAGCCTGCTGGTGAACTCCTGATAAGTAGTAGCTGCATGATGGCCAAGTGTGTACATGTCGTGATGCCACCAGTCATGCGCCAACCCATCAAGATGCAATGTAGCAAACTTAATGGCCTCATCCTCCTGCATAGGTCTCAGTGATAGGTAATTGTCCAACTTCTGGACCCAAGACCTCGCTGAACTCTTATCAGACCCATCAAAGTAAGGCAAGGTGATCTTGCTAACTACATACTGTAAATCTCTGTTCACTTGTGGCTGTGGCTGGTGATGCTAAGGAGCTCTGCGGTCAAATCTACCTCCCCCTCTAGGTTTATGCACATCCATAAACTCATGAAAAGTCAAAGCCTGCCTGATCTCAGGTGCTAATGACAAATACTCACCATGAAATCTAGTCACATCTACTACTGACATGCCATTGTGTGGCTGAAACTCCTGATAATGACCCTGCTGCTCTGCCTCCGAAGTCGAAGGTGGTGTCTCTCTAGATATGAATGTAGGTTGTCCAGGCCTACGCTCATGATAGATAGGTGATGACTGCCATGGTGCCGATACCAAAGGCTGGTCCACGCCTACTGTCCTACTCGACTGCCCTATCTAAATGTAGTGCGGCTGGGATGGAGTATACTATCTCATAGTGCCCATCAACTGGGACATCATGTCCATCATATTGTCATGTCCGTGTCTAAACTCCTCCTCGGTAATATCACCTTCTGCATGCGCTTTCCCTGAGTCCCTATGTGTCTCTACAGGAATCTCACGATCTGCCATCAGTGTTGTGACACTGTTCTCACTGCTATTGGAACTGGATCTGTGAATACCCAGAACTCCTGACACTGTCTCACCTTCAGGAATAGGTGGACCTGTCCAATCCTCAACTCTGCCTGTTCCTCTACCCTTGATGTAGGAAATGATATCACTATTCATGAAAAAGCATCGAAAAAGCACACTTCTTACTGAAAAAGCAACTGAAAAAGCACAGGATGGCAAGAAAACTGTGCTCTGATACCACTGTAAGAGACCTGGTGTCTCTCAACCCAATCACTGGCCAATAATGCTGAAGTTTTGTTGTGTTTTCTGAATTTTGATTTTTTTTAAGGTTTTTGCCATAAAAGAGAAATTGCGATTTTGCTCTAAAAATACTATAAAATTTATAATAAATTCACTGACAATAAATTTGCATCAATAATACTCTCCAGATGAATGCGCATACATTTATTGATCTCCATAACTCATACAATGAATTAAATCAAACGTATAAGGAAAAAACAACATTTTATTTAAGGGGAACCTGATTGCTTGCAGCCGCCATCAATGAAGTAGTACAGGTACGGCTAAGAAGATGAAGCCAGTTACAATCCCAAAATCCACGCCAAAACTCCAGGAAACCCTAGGCGCTCAAGATGAAAGTAGCAGAGGCTCACAAAACAAGACGTCTGGCTGAGAGGAGATAGTACGACCTTGCTGTTGTATTTGTACTGCCTGTACCAGCAAAGAGAAATTCCGTACAGTCTTGAAATTCGTGCCAAATGCCAAACAAAACCTTGCTAGTACAAGATTCGCCTTCTGGAAAGAGAATTGATCCAACCCTGAATGAAACGCCACTGTGAAACTCTGTAATAACCTCTGAATGAAGTTATTCAACTGACAATCTTCAATTGGTATTGCACAGTCTCAGTATGCCTAATTCTGAAGAGGGAACGTTCTTCAAAATTTGATGATCTGCAGAAACCCTAGTTTCTCAAACCCTAATGCACTCAGAGAGAAAAGATAACAAATTCGAGTAATTAATCACATAAGTTCGATTTGCTCTTTGAAAGAATATATAACCTCTCAATAATTTGACCCTCTTCTCAAAAAATCAATTAAATTACATTTAAGAATATTAATTTGCCTCTCTTTGACTTAGGCAATAATATTAACATAATGGTGTCCCCTTTAATGAATAAATAATTATTCATTATAATAATCATTCTCCTTTATTATAAAGTATTAAATACTTTATAATATGCCATTAATCATTAATATTTTAATATATCATTAAAGTGACTTTATAACATAAAGTCAAAATAATAATTATTTAATAATCATTAAATGCTCCATTATTCTCCATCTACTCATCAAACTGACAAACTGGGTCGAAACTGAGCTGACCAGCTGAACTAGGTGCCCTGCCCAAAATAGCAGCTCTTGCCCGCCTGACTTACTATAAATAGTAAGTATCTGAAAAACCACTCTGAAAGAGTCTGCAAAGGCCCAAACCTGAATCAACTGCTGGAGTGATGTTCCCAACGCTAGATAACTGCCTCAAGTGATCCTCTAAACACATCTGCCAGCCTACGAGGATTTGGATAATAGGCTAACCACTGACACGACGGTACTGTCTAGGAAGGGGACATTACAGATCTCAACTCCCCATTTTAGAAAGTCAGCTTGCAACCCATCTATGTCCTGTGCTTTAGCACTTGCTAAATTCTTTATTCCTTGTTTGATATCTTCTACTGAGAAGAGCTCCATTGATGTGCTAACTATGAGAGGAAAATCTCTCTTGGACCCTCTCATAAAGAAGCCTCGCATACTTAACAACTGGACATCTGTTATATTGTTATCATTATGTTTTCTCGTTTTCTATAATTCCCTCCAAAAACCTTTGGGATTGTGTTTTCCAAGAGAAATTAACTCTTTCCTCCTTGTGTTTACATACCTTTCTTTTTTTGTTTGCACCGAATTCTCATATTTCTTCTTGTTTTCTTTGTTCAAGCCATTCTCTTTCAATGATCTCTTGGCATCCTTGCATTCTTTATCATACCATGGGTTAGTTGGAAAAGTCTTTGCAGCCCCTTTCATGGGATAAGATCTTTTACAAGCACCTAAGGCCTTGTGAATTATAGGAATCAACAAATTGTTGCAAACACGACCATTTATCCCACTGGCAGCCTTGTCCCCTAATGTTATTCTTTATTTCATGAAAATGCTGCTCTAGAGCAGCAGTAAAGAAACCTTGATTTTCCTGATTCACAAGTATTTTACCTTTGGGAAGAGTTTTCTTTTGCTTGTGGTGGGCCTTCTTGTCATGTTGGTTGTTTGAAACTATGCCAAGTTTAACAAGTAGAGGCGTATGATCAGATTTCACCTCTAGAGGATAGTCCTTGATATCAAACTCTAATAATCTAGAAAGAAAACCCTAGGAGAAAATTACGTAGTCCACCACATTTTTATCATTATAAGTTTTGCAAGTGATACTGCTTGAATTTAGCCAACCTTTCATGCCATTGCAAATAATCAAGTCCTATAGGATACAAAGTCCTAACAATTCTGCCCCAAAGTGTAATACATTCCCATTTCCATCTTGTGATGTTCTTTCCCAAGGCTGACCTTCTCCTTCTTCCAACCATAATGGATTGTTGTCTCCTCTTTCTTCACTGTTCAACTAGAGAGATTGATTGTTAGCTGTCCTTGCATTGAAGTCACCTATTAAAACTATTTCCCCCAAGGTGCTAAATACAAAAATGTCTTTTTCTAATGAAGCATACAGATCTTCACTATCTAACTTTCTCCTCTTATAGATCTTTGAATTTTGTAGTGCAAAGTAGCAAGCAACTAATTTGAAAGTAACCTCATTATCTGTTATTTGTAAGCAATATGTATTGCTTATTTGGATCCTCTTTCTCGACAATTCCACCCCAACTCTCTTTGATTAAAATTGTTACACCCCCATGTCCTTTACTTGTTTCACTCCCCTCGTTCCAAATTGGGATTTTCTTGTATCCTTCAAAATCTGAGACTTTGCAACCATCATGTTCATGTGTTTCTGTAAGAATAATAATGCCTTTACTTTTTGCTATGGGACCCAACCAAGGTCCTCTTCTCCATGGGTAACCTCTACAATCCCAATTGACTACATGTAAATATTCCTGTGGGGCCCCTAATCCCTATTTCTTGTTTGATAAACGGTCGCTAATTTGAGCTTTCTCATTCTTCAACCATGCCCACTTTCCTTCATTTCTTGTTGCTTTCACTTTCTCCCATTCTTTCCTTTGTTCTTCTTGTTGGGAAAAAGTTAAATTTTCGTCTAAGTAGATGTGTACATCTCTGAGTAAACCTCTATTTTTTAGAATTGCATTCTTGTCTTCTATTTTTCTCATGATAACTCTTACATGTCTATCCCTTCCTCCCTCTATTTTCTTTCCAGTTTTGTTTGCTTGATGAATATGCCTTGTCCATTTCATCTTGTCTTTAAGGAAGTCTCTTACTAAAATGTTAGTTCTCTCCTCATTGAATACTTTTGAAAATGATATTTGTAGCCTTACTTTGTCTTTTTCTTCTCTTATTTGCATCTTGATTTACTTTTCTATGATTTCATTTTGTTTTTTTGATGATCCACTTACAACTTGCAACCATGATTTGGCCTCTTCTATGTAGTCTCTTAACTGGCTTTGTTTCATTTCCATGTCTACTGATGCTATTGAATCTCCTTTATTTGTATTGTGTCATCTCCCTTAATCATATCTGGCTTCTTATTCTCAACTGTTTTCAATTGATCTAATTCTTGTTTTAAAGTAACCAATTCTTCTTGTCCTCTTTCCATGTTATTCTATGGGTTTAAAATTTGATCGAGTAATTTATTCTCTTTCCAGTTTTGAAATATCAAACACAAGATTTTGCTATTTTTTCTGATTTTAGGGTTCTGATTGTTGCCCTAATTTTTTGATTTTAGCCACTTAACATGTTAAAAACATCATAATAGTCATGCCAACACATGTGCCAAAATCATAGTTGAATTACACAATGATTCAACACCAAAATGTTATCAAAATGATGGGAAACTCAGATCAGAAGTCTGTTGTTACAATTTCAGAAATATGAAGTCTTCAATTACATCAAAATATCATGGGCAAACATGCCAAACATGCCCAGCTATAACCTACTGTAAACCCTAGTTTTTATACATACCAATTTCATGCAAATTTGACCTCCAAATGATGAAAAAGAATCTCCAAAGTGTAGCGCTTCAACTGAAAGATGAAACCTTAGCCACAAGCACCAATTTACAATCTTCAAGTATGCCAAAAGAGGACTGATCTGCTGCTGTACAAATTTGAGAATGTTTTCCAAACCCTAGCAGCCAATAAACTCCACAAATCACCTCAAAGATGAAGTCACTCCAATCCTAGAGGGTGGCGCTCAAACCCTAGGGCAAAACCCTAGTCAATATGTCTCCAAAAGCTTGCCAACAAACCTTCCTCCAACGCTGATCTGAAAATTTGATATAGAAATTTGCTCCTCAAACACTGAATAACAATGAAGCACAAATTGATTCCCA
>VDFB02376017.1:0-22101 GCA_007258455.2 Sequoia sempervirens | reverse complement strand
TTACAGAGTCAAATTATTTGCTAATTTGAATATTTGGTTCGAATATTGAAGGAATTCAAACCTAGAGAAAGGAATTGTTGTAGTCAACTTGAAAAGTTCATGATCTATTGTGCTTTGGTGGTGAAAGGAAATCGGAAGGAGATTTATCTCTGAAAGAACTTCATACTGCTTGAAGTTCAGTCCTCTAAGAAGAGAGGTGGTGACTCTTTCAAAAGAACCTATTGAAGATGTGATTGAATTTGTAGATCTACAATAATTCTAGTCAAGAAGAAGAATTTGCAACAGTTGCAACATTTCTAGGTATTCTTCACTTTTGGTTTTCAAGAAATTTGTGTATGAAAACCATATTTGAAAATATTGAAGAAAATTATGTTCCTTATTGAGTGAATTGGCTCTAAGAAAGGGAAATGACAATAATATTGAGTTTGCATACTTTTGAATTATCATTTACAGTCTATGTATTATGTTGGAGAAGTATGTTTGTTTTTTAAATTTTCCCACTAAATAGATCTTAGGCTTTGATGCATTTGAATTATGCATTCTGGTATTCTGAGGTCATGATGAAATCTATAAATAGGGCAATGAATGATCAACTGTAGAAGTTGGTATTTGAATTTTGAAAGAGGTATGTCAAAATGCATCAATATATGCATCCTTGTATGGTTCCTAGTGCAACCATGGTTTGTGTTCAGTCCCAGCCAGATTGTCAAAGAAATTTTAGCATTGAAAGTTATATAGCCATCAATTTCAGTGGCATTAATGTTTAGCCAAATGGAATTCTAGCTAAAGTTAGAGATAAATTACCCAAATTCATTGGTGATAAGTCTGAATCATCAAATAAACATCTACAAGAATTCAAGAATTTGATGGATGATTATGAAGCAGATCACAAAATAGTGATCATTAGGCTATTTGTTCAGTCCTGAAGAGGAGATGCAAGGGATTGGTTCTCTTATTTACTAGTATCTGATCCGGGGGACAATTTTTTAGTGAAAATTGAAGTGTTCCCAATACTCCAGATTTCAGCTTCATCAGAAAGAGAACGACGTCCTGGTTCCAACGCAACTTGAACGGGGCGAAAAGGACTCCATTTGTACAAGTTACGGTCAGTCAAACTTTCAGTCAAACTGGCTTCGTGGGCTCCGTATGTGAAAAATCATCTCGAATCGACGAAATCGCCATCGCTAAGAGCTCGTCGAGACGCATTCCAACCATTCGCTTTCAATAAAATCCGGGTCGCGATGCTCAAGATAAGCAAATAAAGTTTTGAGTTGACTTTCTACTTGATTGTACTCTGATGATGACGCCAGATCGTCCGTGACTGCAATGAACTACATGGACGACCCGGGCCAGACACGTATGTGAGTCATCGCGATGCATCAATCACAATGTGACACGGTCCAACAGATGGCACGGGATACAAAATTCACCATCGGACACGCATGCTCTCTACGACCGCGCTTAATGAGAGGTCGACACGTGGATGGCTTTGACAGCGACAGGCAGGCGATACAGTCAGCATAGACGGCGAATGGAATTTGGACACGTGGCCAAGGTCTTCGGCGGTCGGTTTGAGTTGGTTTCAACAAAAATTCTTATTGTGGCTCGAACCCGCAACCTCGGCCGGAACAACCGGGGCGTTTGCCGTTATACCAAACATAGGCGCCAGCTATGTGTATAGACGCGTTTGTTCTTGTTGTTTAAAATCAGTGGATTCAGGTATAAGGCGTGGCCGGCTGGTTTGGAACCGCCGACCACGTAGTTAACAGAATGTATGTTCACCGACACGCCACGGCATACCCTCGACCATATATGGGAGTTTGTTTAGTTTTGTTATAAGAATATAGACCGAACCTTAACAAAATGGCTTTTTAAGCCACAAACAATCAAAACCACCTCTAACAATCTGAACCAGAAGCCAAAATGGAGATACCAGATATCTTGTACGAGGTCATAAGGAGGTTGAGCATTTAATTTGGTGGTTAAGCCTAATTAGGCAAACTTTTTGTATAAAAGGAGGGGTATAGGCCTTTGTTTTCTAAGTCCAGGTTGAGATAGCGAGAGAATGCTCGGGAGATTGAAAATGTTTCTGCACATCAGAGTAATGACATGCTGCTGAATGCTTGAAGGAGATAGTCTTGAAGCCATTGTAATTGAATTTGGAGCTAATCGGATCGGTCCTCCATTGGAGAGGGACCCGGAGACGTAGTCCCTAGGGACGAACTCCGTTATCAATTGTGGTTTCGTCTCTCTATTTCTTCTCTCTTTTCTTTCTCAGTTCATTATCTTGCATTTATTTTATGTTATGTTCATTTATCTGCTCTTGGAGCATTTGAAATTATGTAATCATTTATGTTAATCGCTAGACAATTTGATCTTTTTACGCTACGTGATTCTCAGAAAAGTAAATGAGTCCTAGATCCTAAATAGACGTTGCACGGTTTCAGATGTGGGCTTGTGTCGCAATTTGAATGCCAACGGTGATCCAAAAGGTAACGAGGCTAAGGAGAACTCAAGAATGGGCAATCCAGATCTAAGACTAAGAGTTAATCAACCGCCACAGATGGAAGAAAAAGAAGGTGGAAAAGTTCGTATTCTACATTTCAAAAAGCTATTCCTCGACGGTACGCCACAATAATGGTTACACTTTGAGACATCCCCGATTTTGCCTAAATCACATATTTTAGAAAATACACGATGTACATGACTTAAAGGTTCCATTTTAAATTATTTTAATTAAAGAGGGATTGATCAAACCCCCTTAGATCAAACCCTTTGATATTAGAACCTTGTTAGATTTTAAACCATACCTATAATCGAAGTCTCTACACCTTATCAAAATGCATAAAAACCACTTTTGATTTACCTTTGAGTGATCAAATGAATTCATTTAAAATTTATTCTTTGCAAGCCTGTAGCCTCATTATAAAGCTTCCTAAAAGTATAATTTTAAATATGTTTAATTTGATTATTATATTTATTTCTTATTTCTTGTGAATGTAGGATTTTCAATGAACATCAAGTTCTTTATTTCACATATACGAAAAAATAGAAAATAGAGAAAAAAAAATCTAAAAAATGCATGTGCACTAGGTATTGATGTCCTTATTCCAACAAAAAAAGAATAAGTTAATTCAAATGAATACAAAAAAGTTATGCGGGCCGAAGTACACCTCTGTCCAAATTATAATTACATTGACTTGGAAAATTAATTAAAAAAAATATATGTAGCAAAAAATTATGAAAAAATATCCATCCCCTAGATATTAAAAGAAAAATTGCATTTTAAAAATCATCAGAATTGTATCCTATCTATATAAAAAAAAGTTATGCTCTCATGAACATCACTTTAAAAAATGTTGATTTAGGTGAAAGAATAAGTTATTAAAATACATAAAATGATTCACAATTTATTTTTAATTTTTAAAAATATATATAATTAGAATCTACACAAAATATCTAACAAATAACTAGTTTGATTCATCTTCAAAACCTTAATGGTTTAGCTGCTATAGGTGTAAGAAAGTGAATGTCTGGTGAAAAATCCTCATTTTAATGTCAAGTTTGACCAAAAATTGTAACCCATTATTGTGGATCACCCACATGAAGCGATGGTGGATCTTTAATCCTGAGCGGGAAAGGAAGGCTGAAAAGGGAGGTTCTTCAAAGCACAAGAAGCAGGAAGATCAGAAAGACACAGAGGAGAAAACTCTAGAAACTCCTTCTCCTCCATCTTCTCCCTCTTCTTCTTCTCCCCCTTCTCCTCCTCCTCCTTCTAATGTAAATCCATTTAAGAGCAAGTCTAAGCCTGTTATTAAGCTCGATGTAAAATTTGAGTTACCTAAATAATGCGTATTAAATGTCGGCGGTATTAGACTCCATTTGGGTCCAACAAGTAGAAGTATACTGTAGGATTCAAGACCTAGTAGAAGATGCTTCTAGGATTCAATTAGCAACTCTCCGGTTGGGAGGTACAGCTCTCACCTGGTGGGAGAGTAACACTCGTGAAGAAATTGCTCGCCATGGTCAAGTTAACATGTCTTGGATGGAGTTTGTTGCTGCCCTTAGGAAACAATTCTACCCTTTAGGTTACATGCAACAGTTAACCATGAATTGGAAAACCTTTAGGCAAGGTAAGGGGTAGTCTGTCCAGGAGTATACTCATGAGTTTAGGAAACGGGCCATCGCTCTAAATGTTCCCTTGTATACCCAAGACACATTACTTAAGTATATTGGTGGTTTACATTCTTACCTTAGGCACACTATTTTGATGTTGAGTCCCAACAATCTAGATGAGGTGTCCGTCTGCCACTCATTTAGAGTCAAGTAAGAATACTTTAGTGATAACTCTTGAAGCCATCTAAGTTTGAGGGTAAGTCTAAAGGGAAAGAAAAAGAAAAAGATAAAGGAAAAGGGAAGAAGATAGCTACAACTAAGAAAGAGGGTGAGAAACCCACGTGCTCTCATTGCAAGAAAGAGGGGCATGATGATTCAAGATGCTGGAAGCTTCATCCTGAGTTGAGGCCGAAAAGATATGGAGGTAATAAAGGCGCTAAGACTACCGGGCAGTTGATTCAACAGGATCTTGGTTTTGACTCCGGAGATGAGACAAAGATTGTTGCTACCGGAATCCAAGGTAAAGGGAAAGGCATATCTCTCTCATCTGATGCAAGTTTTTCTAATGCCAGTGCAAGTACAAGTAAAGAATCTTCTCCTAAGGTTGATAAGGAAAGAAATGAATTGTTTCACATTCGTGTTGTAACAAAACACACTAAGATTGATACTCTGTTTGATACGGGTTCACAAGTCAACTTAATATCTGAAGAAGTTGTAAAGAAACTTAATTTGGCTACAACACCTCATCCGAAACCATATCCACTCGGATGGGTTTGCAATGATGCACAATTAAAAGTAACTAAACAGTGTAAATTGAGATTTGCTATCACTGCAAACTTTGTAGATGAGGTAGAAGTCGATGTGGTCCCTTTGGATATTTGTGGGCTTGTGTTATGGAGTCCTTATCTTTATGACAGAAAAGCAATCTTTTATAGGGGGGAGAATAAGTATCATCTTTTTAAAGATGGGGTAGAATACATTGTACGGGCACATAAGGTGAAGACTAATCTTACTTTGGTTAATCCTGGTCAAATGAAGAGGTTGGTCAACTCAAGTAAAAATTTTGTACTAATGCTTGTAAAAGCCAAAGAAGATGATAAATCTGAGGCATTCAAGGGGTGTGACCCAAAACATAAAACTGAAATGGTCAAGATTATTTCCTCTTATGATGACATGTTTCAGGAACCGAAAGGGTTACCACCCAAGAGAGAGATACAGCATGAAATCCAGTTACAGCAGGATGTGCCACTTCCTAATATCGGCATGTACCGTTTATCAGTTATGCAGAATGAGGAAATTAAAAAGCAGGTTCAAGAGTTGGTGGAAAAAGGAGTTATTCGTCCTAGTACTTCTCCTTGCGGTTCTCCAATTGTCTTGGTTCCAAAGAAAGATGGAACTTGGAGGATGTGCATCGACTATCGTGCTTTGAACAAGATAACGATAAAGAACAGGTATCCTCTTCCCAGAATAGATGATTTACTTGATCAATTAAAACATGCAATTTATTTCACTAAGTTAGATTTGAGAAGTGGTTATCATCAGATAAGAATTGCAGAAGATGATATTTGGAAGACTGCATTTAAGACAAAACAGGGACTGTTCGAGTGGTTGGTTATGCCTTTTGGGCTTTGTAATGCACCAGCTACTTTTATGAGAGTCATGAATGATGTCTTTCATCCTTTTATTGATGAGTTTGTCATAGTCTATCTAGATGATATCCTTGTATTCAGTCGAACTTGGGAAGATCATGTAAGTCATGTAAAGAAAGTCTTTGATGTATTGAGAAAAGAAAAATTATATGTAAAGATGTCTAAATGTGAATTTGCTAAGACATCCTTAGTGTACTTAGGCTATGTCGTAGGGGGTGGTCAATTGAAAGTAGACCCTACGAAGGTCGAAGCTATTGTAAAATGGCCTAAGCCAAGTACAGTCACAGAGGTCAGAAGTTTCCTAGGTGCAGTTCAGTACTGGAGAAAGTTTATTGCAAATTTCTCTTATATAGCATCACCATTACATGCATTAACCAGTACAAGAGCAACTTTTCAGTGGGGAGGTCCACAACAGAAGGCTTTCGACACTTTGAAGGGAAAGTTGAGCACCGCACCAGTTTTGGCCTTACCAGATCTACATCAACCATTTGAGATCGAGACAGATGCGAGTGGATTTGCCATGGGAGCAGTACTCATGCAAGGAGGTAAACTAGTTTGCTACCACTCTGAAACTTTTTCAGGAGCAGTAAGTAACTATCCCACTTATGATAAAGAACTTTATGCTTTAGTTCAGAGTGTTAAAAAATGGAAACATTACATAATGGGGAAAGAAACTGTAATCCACACTGATCACCAACCACTACAATATTTGCACTCACAAACTAAACTGCAACAAAGTAGGCACTTTCGGTGGATGGGTTTTCTACAACAGTTTCATTTGGTTATTAAGTATAAGAAAGGAACCCATAACAAAGTAGCAGATATGCTCTCCAGACCTCCTATGATGAATGCTTTGATAATCCTTCAGAATAGTTCTATGGTTCATGAAAGTTTTCAGGAACAATATGCTAATGATGAGAACTTTAAGGATATCTATGCTGCTTTAATGAATGGTAAACATGTAGAAGAGACAGATTATTATGTGCAGGATAAACTGTTATATCACTTGGGAAAATTATGTGTTCCAAAAGATGAACAAGCACAGGTGATTAGAGAAGCACATACCTCATTGATTGCAGGACACTTTGGGGTAAACAAAACATTGACTCAAATTTCGCAAAATATTGTTATTGGCCTCAGATGCAAGAAGTCAGAACTAAGCATATTAGAGGTTGTGTTATGTGTGCAACTAGTAAGCCTAGTAACAGAAGTTGGGTTTGTACACACCTCTAATTGACCTTCTCGTCCACATGGAAAAGTGTGGCTCAAATGACTTTTATTGGGTTAATGCGTCTAGGAAGGACATGATTATTTGTATGTAGTAGTTGATCGGTTCAACAAAATGTGTATCTTAATGCCATGTAAAAAGCAAGTCACTGCTGAACTGACAGCTCATTTGTACTTTCAATTTGTATGGGTTCATTTTGGGTTACCTACTTCTATTGTATCGGATCGAGATTCTCGATTCTTGGGGGAATTTTGGTCAACTTTGTGGGGACTCATGGACACTAAACTGAAGAAGAGTACAGCCTTCCATCCGCAGACCGACGGGCAGACAGAGGTTGTAAACAGGACAGTTGTGCATCTACTCAGAGGTTACTGCAGTAAGCATCCTAAGTTGTGGGATGAGAGTCTTCATTATGTGCAGCATGCCTACAACCATGCAACACACTCTTCTACTAAGAGGTCTCCTTTTGAGACATGCTTTGGTTATGTGCCCAAGACACCGATGGATTTTCTTGGAAAGATGATGTTGAAGATGGATGCCATGATGCGTAGAAGGTCAAGCTCATCCAGAAAGTCCAAGCGCTTCCATCGTGCAAAGGGAAGCACGGCTTAGAAATTGCGTTTCAAGCAAAATACAAGGGTTCGCCATGACAAGCATCGTGACTCATCATCATTTCTTTTGTGTTGGAGATAGAGTTTGGTTACATATCAGCAAGGAAAGGATGCAAGGTGAAGGTAAAAAGCTTAAGCCAATTAGATATGGTCCTTTTGAGATCCTTGAGAAGATTGGTACCAATGCCTTTCGCCTCAATCTTCCTCCATACATGCATATTTACTCGGTTGTCAATGTTGAGAATTTGAAACTGTATGACCCTCCAATGATCCTAGATGAAGTCACAGACATTCAAGTTCCATTAGTTGATGACCTTTCACCAGAGTACATGTCAGAGTTGCCAGAAGATGTTATTCTCGACAGGAATGTCAGAACTTCGCGAAGAGGAGATGTTGAGTACCTCAGAGTGGGCCTGAAGGGGATGCATCCAAGCAAAGCAAGATGAATGGAGATTGGTAAAGTGAGGGAACTTTACCCTCACTTACTTTCCAAGTAATCAAGCTTTCGGAGGTCCTAAAGCTCTCCAGTGGGGAGGCCTGATCCGGGGGACAATTTTTCAATGAAAATTGAAGTGTTCCCAATACTCTAGATTTTAGCTTCATCAGAAAGAGAACGACGTCCTGGTTCCAGCGCAACTTGAACGGGGCGAAAAGGACTCCGTTTGTGCAAGTTACGGTCAATCAAACTTTCAGTCAAACTGGCTTCAGGGGTGTCTAGAAGGTGAAAAAAATAATCATCTCGAAAATTGACAAAATCGGCGTCATCACGAAGAGCTCGTCGAGACGATTCCAACGACATTCGTTTCGTCGAAATCCGAAGTCGCATGCTCAAGATACAAGCAGTCAAAGTTTTGAGTTGACTTTCTACTTGATTGTACGGATGATGACGTCAGTAGATCGTCCGTACTGTACAGAATCCACATGGACGAATTCGGCTGACACACATGGCAGGTGAGTCATCAGTACAGACCAATCACAATGTGACACGTGTCCAGCCATACGGTACGGACAGCAGTCCAGTCATCGGACACGTGGCAGCTCGGTCAGCACCTGCGGCGAATGAGAGGTCAACACGTGGATGGCTTTGACAGCGACAGGCAGGCGATACAGTCAGCATAGACGGCGAATGGAATTTGGACACGTGGCCAAGGTCTTCGGCGGTCGGTTTGAGTTGGTTTCAACAAAAATTCTTATTGTGGCTCGAACCCGCAACCTCGGCCGGAACAACCGGGGCGTTTGCCGTTATACCAAACATAGGCGCCAGCTATGTGTATAGACGCGTTTGTTCTTGTTGTTTAAAATCAGTGGATTCAGGTATAAGGCGTGGCCGGCTGGTTTGGAACCGCCGACCACGTAGTTAACAGAATGTATGTTCACCGACACGCCACGGCATACCCTCGACCATATATGGGAGTTTGTTTAGTTTTGTTATAAGAATATAGACCGAACCTTAACAAAATGGCTTTTTAAGCCACAAACAATCAAAACCACCTCTAACAATCTGAACCAGAAGCCAAAATGGAGATACCAGATATCTTGTACGAGGTCATAAGGAGGTTGAGCATTTAATTTGGTGGTTAAGCCTAATTAGGCAAACTTTTTGTATAAAAGGAGGGGTATAGGCCTTTGTTTTCTAAGTCCAGGTTGAGATAGCGAGAGAATGCTCGGGAGATTGAAGATGTTTCTGCATATCACAGTAATGACATGCTGCTGAATGCTTGAAGGAGATAGTCTTGAAGCCATTGTAATTGATTTTTGGAGCTAATCGGATCGGTCCTCCATTGGAGAGGGACCCGGAGACGTAGTCCTTAGGGACGAACTCCGTTATCAATCGTGGTTTCGTCTCTCTATTTCTTCTCTCTTTTCTTTCTCAGTTCATTATCTTGGCATTTATTTTATGTTATGTTCATTTATTCATTTGAGCATTTAATTATGTAATCATTTATGTTAATCGTTGTAATAATTGATCTTTTACGTTACGCATTCTGTAAAAGCAATTAGTCCTAGATCCTAAATAGATCAGTATCCTCTATATATTTCTGGGAGGAGTATAAAGTAGTGTTCATGTAGCAATTTGGTGAAAGGATTGATCTAGTCTTACTAAGATAAAAAGATGAGTTATCTATTAAGAGATAAAGAGACCACAACCTTGCACCAAGCATATCAAATTTTCATAAATATTGAGAACAATTTGAGATATTCAATTATGAAAGGACATAGGGTTGTGAGTGTTGGTCATCCTAACACACCTCATGCAAATAGAACTCATGGATCAGATAATAGAAATGCTTGTCAAAATGGTAATGTTGCTACTACTCCAATTTCTCCATCATCACAACGTACAAATCATAGTGAGCTCTAAGTTGAACATCAACAAAATTTGAGCAATGTTAATCAAACATCTTTTGTTCAAGAATTGTCTAAAATGAAAAGACTCAAAGGAGAATTACCACATGAGTTGTTCTCAAGGTTTTGAGATTCCTTGTTGAAAGTCCCCATAAATTTTAGACCTAAGGATTCAATGTGCATTGATATTTTTTTTGAAATCTATGAGTCTCAATTGAGTACTTTGTCAAAAGAGTTGAAGCCTCATAGTTTGGATCAAGTACTTGATTGGATAAAGATTGTTGAGGGAGCCCGACATAATTATGCAAAAAATGTGATGTCTCAAAATGAAGATAGTAGCTATCTTATTGAGAAAAATTAGAACATGATACACAAAAATGGAAAGAGTGTATCAGAAAATGAAGATCCACTTTGTATGGATAAGGATATTGGTTGTAATAAGCTCACAATCAACACATATGCAGATTTGTACAATAGTGATGAAGGTGAAGATACATGGTATGATGACAAAATAGATATGCATGAAAGTTCCTCTTGCAATATCTTGGGTGATAAAGAAGTAGAAGAGATGCAAGATGTCATCCCATGTCATGTTTTGGTCAGTGAAAATAATGCAAGTGCTACTAACATCTCATCACACATCAATGATCAAGACATTGAAGACAAAAGTTCAAGCACTCACTCTGAAAAATATAAGCATGGTTTATGTAGTGATGAGTCTTCTTGTGATGAGGATTATAATGACAGCTAACCTTATTATTCTTCTGATGATTATGAATGCTCCTATGAGGATGATCTAGAGGTGTTTTCTTCACCTAAAGAATGAAATGATATGAATATTGATGAAGTCATTTTCCCCGAAGTGAATGAATGATTCCCATTTGATGCATACTTGGAATGTAATTTGGGCATGTCATCAATGGAGCATGTTAATTCTATGAATGATGAATACTTTGAAGATAAGAATATGTGTGTTCAATACGCTAATCTTGAACAAAGCGATCGAAATGATAAAATTGTTGATGAACGTTCTTATGTCCCCACTACCCATGATTGTTTGTGTGGAGCAGAGATGGAAATGTTAGCTATACATGAAAAGGATGATGCAGTGCACATCGATGAAGGAAGGAGTTCATTTTTGAATGACCAAGTTATACATTATGAAAAACACATGGATCTAGGATCAACATTATTCCCCATTGATAATGTGGAAAAATTTGATGAATTTCTAGATTATGTTGACATTGCAAAACCTTTTTATCAATGTGTAGAGCAGCCAAATGATGCAAATGATTGTGGGTATGATGTTAGTCAATATGAAATTGAATGTGGGTCTTTCTTTGATGATCTTTCTCATCTTCATAGTATGCAAATGAACATGATTTTTTTGAATGAGGAGTGCATTAGTGTAAAAGAGAATGAAGGTTCTATCTCTATTGCTAATGAAAAAAAATTAGATAACAGTGAGTCTTTGGCACATTAGTTAATATGCCTATCAACTAATAGTGTACATGAAAGTATTTTTGCTAACCCTATCAATCTTGAAAGTGATAGCATTCAAAATGATTAAGAAACTAAACATGTTATGAAAAATCAATGTGAAATTTTTGGTTCAGGATTAAATTATGAGTTATCTTAATCTTTATTTGAGACATTCCATATGGAATTGCATAGTGGTCTGAAGAATGAATTTGACACCTTGTGTGAACCTGGGATGGAAAACATTGTTTATGCATTGGATGTTGACATTTTTGTTGAATGCCATGATTTGAATGAAGATGAAAGTACTTTGGTTGTTGATGGATCTGATTTTCAAGCCCTTGAGGCATGTAACCATGTGCTTGGGATGTGTTATTGGGAGGATGATAAAATAACTTGTGATGCAATTGACTTTACCAAATTACAAATGTATGAGCAATCTGTGCTCAACACTCAGGAGGATTGCATATTGTTTTCCATCCATTATATCTCCTATGAACATGATCATTATAAGGGGGTTAGTGAATGTGATAAGACCGTGTTTTCATGTGGTCTTGATCAATATCCTCAAATGTTGCCACTTGACACAAAATCAGAAAATGAAGAGTGGCAGTGATGTGACCTATGTAATTTTGCTGCCATATGATAAAACTATTTAAGGAAATTCTATTTTGGAAAATTCTAGGCAATGTTTGGCTACAAGCTATGGGGGCCATTCAGTAAATTTCAAGGGAGGATGATTTGAGGTTCTCAGGAGCAATCTCCTACACTGGTACTAAAAGTTGCTACAGGAAACACCATTGATGTGTGATGGAAATCTTGCATGTGTTTCATCTGCACGTGCTTCTTGAGAAACTATATGAGAATCATTTGGAAACCTTACCTTGGTTGCCATGATGAATGAGAACCTGCAGATCAATGTGGAGGATTAAGGGCACAACAAGAAAATCAAAGGCCAAGATGAAACTAGTAGAGTGGTGAAATCCTGAGCCTTCCCCACTACCTTGCAAGAAATTTTGCTCACGTCACAAAAACTTGTGAGGTCTACAAATTTTTTCCATGTGGTAAGTGGTCCTATGAATTTTTTAAAAGGGAGATACGAGTAAGTGTTTTAATTAGCCCGATTATAAAATCAAATGCCTCCACATTTAAAATTTGTTGGTCCAACATGGTTTTAAAGGGATTTTAACTTTATTGAAATTATTTTAATAGCAAAGATGAAAATTTAAATGGTGAATATGGGTAAGGTAAGAGTTTGAAACTTCTTGGTGGTGAGAAAATAAAGGAGTGGCACTGGTAAAACTTCTTATTGCCCGATAAATGAAAATTAAAGATTGAAGGGAAAATATTCTCTAAAAGTACAAAACTGTGAAATATTCAAAGGTTTTTTAATGTGCAAGAGAAAATATTTCAATATAAGGTGGGTGCTTGTGAAACTATTTAAAGTTTCGCATAAATCAAATAGTCTTTGCTGGAGGGAAAAGTAAATAATTGTACTCAATTAGTGAAAATATATTCACTAAAATGCAAATGGGTGAAAATAAAAAAGGGGCAAGGTGAGTTAAATTTCCTGATGAAAGATTAAATTGGCTTTCATTTTTAAATGAAAATGTAGGTGAAAATAAATGGCACTAGATAATTTGATAAAGTGAATAAAATATTCACTGTCTAGAGGCTATTATTAAAGTTGGAAAACTTTAATTGTTGAAGGTGAATATTTACAATACAAAAAAACAAAGGAAAAGTGAATAATTTTCACATGAGAGCAAAGCTATTTTTTAGCTACAAGGGTAAAATGATGAAGATTTTTTATGGGGAGTTGTCTTTTTTATTTAAAATGGGTTTTCAGAATAGAGGCAAAGTTATTGAAAGGGAGAGAGAAGAGAGAGGCTTTTCCTAGTTTTTTGTTGTAGATTAACAGTGGATGAAGTTTCTAGGTGTCTTCAATGGATTAACTTCTATGGATCTTCTTCCTTCTATATATTCTCTTCTATTCTCATTGTAAAGGGTTTAGAATTTTTGTATGGGTTGGGTAAATAGAGAAATGTTGATTCTGAGTCATGAATTGAGTCTATAAGTTGTAATTGCTAATTTCATGAGTAAATATCAATCAGTTTGTGCAAGAAAAGCATGAATGTCATCAGATTGTCAACATATTTGTACATATTTGATCATATGAATTCAATAATACAATTTGTCATCTCAATTTCCCTAAGATTGTGTTATGTGTTCATGGTTCTTTTTCAAGGAAGTAGTTAATTTACTTTGAGAAGATAATTGTGATTTCAAGTGTGCAAGGTGGATCTATAAGAAGAATTTGATTGACAATAGGAGTGGATCTGTTGGTGTAATGCATTAGTAGTTTGAATCCACTGGTTGAATTTTATTTGCTAATGAAATCTTTTTATGATTATGCATTTGACTCCATGGCCCAGAATTAGGCACTAATTTGTCATTCAACTTGATGCATTTCAGAAACAAATTATATATTTGAAATAATTTTAATTTATGTTATTGGGTTTAGGTTTAGTGTTGAATTATGCTTCCCAATTGCTGAGTGAGTGTTGAGATACCAAGAATATAGCCATATTTGAATTTGTCAATACTTTCTTTGGTATAATTGAATTGGGAATTATTTGCTATAAAAAACAATGTTTATGCATAATTGAATTGAGTCTTTAGGCATTGTAAAGGGAGACCCACCTTGGTCCTACAAAGAAATAAGTGTAGGAGAATTCAATTTTTGACTGAATCTTGTCAGTTGGCCAAATCCCTCTTTGAGTCTGAGCATAAGAAATTGGTTATTCTTTAGGACTCATTAGACTGGTCGTTTTGGAACACCAACAAATTAGCGACTCTGCTAGGGAAAATTTTGAATCTCCAAGTACAAACTGATAATTTACAAGGTTAAATTATTTGCTAATTTGAATATTTGGTTCAAACATTTAAGGAATTCAAATATGGAGAAAGAAATTGTTGCAGTGAACCTGAAAAATTCATGATCTGTTGTGCTTTACTGGTGAAAGGAACTCAGAAGGAGATTTATATCTAAAAGAACTTTGTATTGCTTGAAGTTCAATCCTCTAAGAAGAGAGGTGGTGACTCTATGAAAAGAACCTATTGAAGATGTGATGAAAGTTTCAGATCTACAATAATTCCAGTCAGGAAGAAGAATTTGCAACAGCTGCAACATTTCTAGGTATTCTTCACTTTTGGTTTTCAAGAAATTTGTGTATGAAAACCATATTTGAAAATCTTGAAGAAAATTTTTCTCCTTATTGAGTGAATTGGCACTAAAAAGGGGAAAGGACAATAATACTGAGTTTGCATACTTCTGAATTATAATTTATAGTCTATGTATTATGTTGGAGAAGTATGTTTGTTTTTTAAATTTTCCCACTAAATAGATCTTAGGCTTTGATGCATTTGAATTATGTATTGTGGTATTCTAAGGTCATGATGAAAGCTAGAAATAGGGAAATGAATTATAAACTATAGAAGTTGGTATTTTAATTTTGAAAGAGGTATGTCAAAATGAATCAATATATGCATCCTTGTATGGTTCCTAGTGCAACCATGGTTTGTGATCAGTCCTAGCCAGATTGTCAAAGAAATTTCAGCACCGAAAGTTATATAGCCATCAATTTTAGTGGCATTAATTGTTACCCAAATGGCATTCCAACTAATGTCAGAGATAAATTACCAAAATTCATTGGTGATAAGTTTGAATCAACAAATAAACATCCAAAAGAATTCAATAATTTGATGGATGATTATGAAGCAGATCACGAGGATGTGATCATTAGGCTATTTGTTCAGTCCTTAAGAGGAGATGCAAGGGATTGGTTCTCTTATTTACTAGCATCCTCTATATATTCCTAGGAGGAGTTTAAAGTAGTGTTCATGGAGCAATTTGGTGAAAGGATTGATCCAATATTACTAAGACAAAAGCTCATGAACATGGAGAAAAGAGAAGATGAGTTAGTCCCCTCTTTTAATCTCATATTTTTCAAAGATAATAAGATAGATCCCTACAAGCATAATACCAAATGGTGTTGAATATTTGGTTGTGTACTTAGGTGCATTTGATAAAAAGATGAGTTATCTATTAAGAGATGAAGAGACCACAACCTTGCACCAAGCGTATCAAATTATCATAAATATTGAGAATAATTTGAGATATTCAATGATGAAAGGACATAGGGTTGTGAGTGTTGGTCATCCTAACACAACTCATGCAAATAGAACTCATGGATTAGGTAAGAGAAATGCTTGTCAAAATGGTAATGCTACTACTGCTCCAATTTCTCCATCATCACAACATACAAATTGTAGTGAGCTCCAAGTTGAATGTCAAAAAAATTTGAGCAATGTTGATCAAACATCTTTTGTTCAAGGATTGTCTAAAATGAAAAGATGCAAAGGAGAATCACCACATGAGTTTTTCTCAAATTTTTTGGATGCCTTGTTGAAATTCCCCATAAATTTTAGACCTAAGGATTCAATGTGCATTGATAAGTTTTTTGAAATCTATGAGTCTCGGTTGAGTACTTTTCCAAAAGAGTTGAAGCCTCACAGTTTGGATAAAGTACTTGATTGGATAAAGATTGTTGAGGGAGCCTGACATAATTATCTACAAAATGTGATGTCTCAAAATGAAGATAGTATCTATCTTATTGAGAAAAATTACAACATGATACACAAAAATGGAAAGAGTATATCAGAAAATGAAGATCCATTTTGTATGGATGAGGATATTGGTTGTAATAAACTTACAATCAACACATATGCAGATCCGTACAATAGAGATGAAGGTGACGATACATGGTATGATGAAAAAATAAATATGCATGAAAGTTCCTCTTGCTATTCCCACAAGGAGCATATATCCCCAGTCAGATCCACTGTTAGGAGTTTCAAATTTTGCAAATTTGAAGTGCCCATATTGAAATTTTTTCCTTTGCACACTTAGAAGTGCACCTGAAATTTTTCTCCCAAATGACCTACTTTAGAGGGTCATAATTTGGTGCATGTTGATTTTCATGCCAAACCCCTTGGTGGACATATTTACCTGACATATGTGAATGTGCTTGTTGATTTTCAGCTCCCTATGATGTGTTTTGATAGTGTTTTAAAAAGAAAAGTTGGAGGTTTCTGAGACTATTTTGTTGTTTGCAAACTCTCTATCCTACAAGTTGGCCTCTTGTTTTAGCTAATATTTCACAACTGGATGATTTTCAAGAAAAACAAATTGTTTCTCTCTAGTCTCCCTATATTCATATGCTCCCTAGTCTAGTTTTAGAGCCTCATGATCAGATTTGCTATTTTTTTGAGATCAAAAGCAAATGCAGTTTGTTCTAATTTTACATCTGCATTTTCAGATATGTTTCAAGGTGGTCAAATTTTACCCCTAATATCTCGTGAAGAATGATGATTGAAGGAAATTCCTCTAGCACATGTGCTTAGTGTACCTAAATGATCTAATGTTTCTAGTGGCGGCTTCCTAGGAAATGATTTCATATTGTTTTGAGGTGGTGACTTCATGAGTTTTAATTGGTTTTGAATAGATACAATTACAGAAAATTCTTATTGAGCAACTTTGACAGTGAATATCTTGCACCTCGTGATCTATTTTGCTAAGCCATCTATTGCACTGTATTCTTGGGTCAAATTTCTACATGCCTTGCATTTTCATAGCTCCAGGAGGTCATTTGACTAGTTTCTCGGGGCGATTCTGGAGCCCACCTGGCCAATTTTGACCATAGTGCAAATATGTTAGAAAGCAGATTTTAATGACAACCCACTTCATCTTTTCATCTTTGATATAATCAGAAGTAGTGTCAGGTCAATTGAAGGTAAAAAAAAATTGATTTTTTTTTTTTTAGCGAGGACCACATGAGGACCCAACATGCCTTGCACAGTTGTGAAATTAAAAGGTTGCTAATGAAGATTTGAACACTAAATTTGATGAGGAAAATGTATTTGCAACTAGCATTGAACTGTTGGAATATTTGCCTCAATCCATAATGACATGTAACTCCTGGAGGGAAAAGTTGCTATGACATTAATCATGTCTGGCCGACTAGCTGTTCTGAATTCTCTTGAAATGTTCATATCGTCGAGACAAAGCATATGTCTTGCTGAATGATGTTATCGCTATGACTAGAAGCATTCACTGTGACCTTTTTTCGAGTAGGAGACCTTTGGATGATAGTGTTGTTTCTTATCGGGTGTCGGGGAGACTCACAACGACTGGGGTCTTCGGGGTGACTTGATCGCTCGGTATGAAGTCCCAACAATTGAAGGGAGTCTCACTAATAGATCATCGGGCTAACACAAGGGATTCAATAAGATTTCCTAGTGAGAATGGAAGGTCACGCTGACGAGGATACAACTGAAGTCATCGGAGTAGCTCAAGGCGATCGGTATGAAGTCTTGGTGACTTGTGAGGTCTCGCCAATGGAAAAGCCAACATTTCGGTATGACTTGAACAGAGTCTTGCCGATAGTAAATGGTCATCGGTGTAACATATGATCTTGATAAGAACTCTCAGTGAAGGTGATAAGTCTTGTCGACTAGTGACTGGGGCGCTTGGTATGACTTAGGACTTCGGTATGAAGTCCTGGAGAAAGTGATGGGTCTTGTCGACTAGTGGATGCTTCGGAACAACATGAAGACTCAGTGGGAGGTCTTGGCGAGAGAAAAATGTTTTTCCGACAGTATGACTCTTTGGTGTGACTTAGCATATCAATATGTGGTCTCACTGAAGATCGATAGTCTTGCCGAAAGGAAAACTGAAGTCGATGCAACTTGTGAGCTCGGTAAAACGTCTTGCCGATGGAGAAACTCTTGCCGATAGAAATACAATGAATGTCGATGGATTCAGTATGACTCATGGCGTTCGCTATATCGTCTTGCCAACTGTTGGAACCTATGACGATATCAATAGTGAAGACTTTGTGGCATCGGGGAGACACTGTTAGTGTCTCACCGATATGCCAACAAAATTTGAACGCTTTTGACCAAATTGACCATCCTATGTGGAGCCTCGTGGACCAATCAGAGGAAGTGAATTTCAAATGGATGGAAATTAGATTTTTGAAATAGTTGCGACACTGGAGCCAAACTGCATGCAAGGAAAAATCAACGCTCAAGAGGAAACTTTCTACGATGGGGTAATGGCGGATAAGGATGAACAAAGGAGAAAAATCAGGATGTGATAAGATTTAAAGGAGAGCATTCTAAGTTTGAATTAAAAAAAAAAAATGATTGGTTGTTGAGAGCATTTTCTGTAAGAGATTGAATAGTGAATGAAGCTACTATGAACCAATACCAGAGAGTTGTATCTCTACATTGCATGTAATTGTTTGTTACTATAATACAAAGAGATTCAACTTGGTGTGGTGGTTTTTTTCCCGAAAGGGTTTTCCCATGTAAATCTGTTGTTCATTGTCTTTGAGTATTATTTATGTTTCTGTGAATCTTTCATGTGTGTCTTAATTAGATTGTAATTTGGAAATTAAAAGTACTGTATGCATTCTTCCCTGTGATTTTGACATTAGGAAAGTTGCTTCCGCACCTCTGCTTTCCTTACAAGTGGTATCAGAGCCTGTCCAGTTGTGTTATCCTTGTGAGTGGGTTGGGTTTTTTGTGTCTTTTCTTTTTCAGTGGCAGTTTGGTAGAGGTCTGATAGGTTAATTACAAATTAAAATGGCGAGCACATCTGGGAAGATGGAAATAGAGAAATTCAATGGTAGCAATTTTGAGTTATGGAAACTCAAAATGGAAGATCTGTTAGTGGATCATGATCTGTGGCTTGTTGTGTCTAGAACGATGCCTCAAGGCATGAAGCAAGAGGATTGGGATCTTGCAGATAGAAAGTCTAAGGGGCTGATAAGGCTCTATTTGGCAGACTCTATTCTTCTGAATGTGCATGAAGAAAAGACTGCATCTTCCTTGTGGAAAAGACTAGCATCTATTTATCAAGGCAAGTCCTTGGTGAACAAATTGTTCTTGAGGAAGAAGTTGTACTCTTTGAGAATGCAGGAGGGAGGATCTATTTCTAATCATTTGAATGCATTCAACATGTTGATTGCCCGCTTAACATCTATTGGTGAAGATTGAAGATGAAGATCACTGCATGCTGCTGCTATGTTCATTGCCAAATTCTTGGGATCATCTGGTGATGGCTATTGGGAGTACGACATCCACTTTCAAGATGGAAGATGTTGTTGCTTCTTTGTTGTCGGAAGAGATGAGAAGAAAATATTATGAGATGGAAAAGGAGGCTCTATCGTGCTAGAGGTAGATCAAGGAGAAAGGCAAGAAGAAGGACAAGAAATCAAAAATCAAAATCAAGAGGGGAGATCAAAGTCTCTTGAAAGAAGCCCCGCGAAATGTCGGAATCAGGGTAACCCGGGTCATGTCCTCGAGAGGATTGCAAGGAGGAGAAAAGAAACAAAGAAGAAGACTGAAAATGATTCTTCTTAGAGGGATGCAAAATGCCTCATTACAAATTTCTTGGCGGGTATCCGATGATGCCTAGCTACCTGGATTCTCGACCATCTTTCCACATAACATCTCATAGAGACTAGTTCATGAAGTATGAAGAATACAATGGTGGAAAGGTGTACTTGGCAAGTGATTCATCTTTAGAAATTATTGGACATGGAAGATTCATAATTCATTTCCCTGATGGAAGAGTGAAGGGAATCAATGATGATGCATATATCTAGGTCCGCCTATAATCTACTTTTGTAAGTAAGTTGAATGATATTGGAGTGCATGTCACATTCTCCGAAATACCGCAAGATGACTAGGAGGCCTCCTTATGGTGCTAGCAAGGGTGCTCGTGATTATGTCACCTTGTAATAATCGGATGCAATGCTTTTCATTCAATGCAATAGTGTCTCTGAGAAATCACAAAAAGTTACTCATGGAGGAAAAGAGAGAAACATTCCTGATGGTGTGAAATCCATGGAGGTTAAACTTCAAGTAGAAAAGACTATGCTCTAGCATCATAGGCTAGGCCACATTAGTGAGAAAGCTTTAAAAACCTTGCAAAATAAAACCGTTGAGGGTTTAAGATTGTGGTAGCCTCGGGTTGAGTTTTGGTGGTGGAACATTGTATATATGGTAAACAACACCCCTTGTTTCCATTTTATTCTAGTCCCTCACAAATCTTCTTGGTTTGCTTGATTATATTCATTCTAATATTTCATCCTGAATGTTCCTTCTCCTGCCTAAATCAAGATACTATGTGTCATTTATATTGATGATTATTCAAGAAGAACATTTGTATATTTTCCAAAAGTAAAATCAAGGTTTGGTTAGTTTCTAAATTTAAAACCCTTGTTGAGAATCAAACCGTAAGAAAATAAAATGTTTCAAGGACTCCATAATGGCGTGAATTTTGTTCGAGCTGAATTTGAAAGGTACCATACGATCATGGGATTAAAAGACATAAGACTTACATTACATTCCACAACAAAATGGAGTTTAAAAAAGGCCCTAACAGATGCAAGAGAATGGAAAGAGCACAAAGCATGTTGAGCGCTATCGGGCTTGGAGGAGGAAGTTCAATAAGCAAATTTCTACAACATGTTACTTGGTAAATCGCTTCCTCCTAACTCAAGCCTTTGTTGAGAAGACACCTTTGGAAGCATGGTCTGGAAAGAAGCCCTCTTTGAGACATATTCGTGTCTTTGGCTGTGAGGCATATGCATATGTGCCATTTGAAAAAAGATCTAAATTGGAAAACAAAGCTATAAAGTGTATTTTTATTGGCTATAGTGTTGGCATAAAAGGATACAAGCTTTGGAATCCTGAGACTGAGAAGGTTTTGTACAGCAGAAGCGTTATCTTTCATGAGCTGAAGCCTTCTACATTGGATCTGCAGTCAGAGAAGAAATCAAAAAATGAAAAGGATGTAGCAGAAATTCCTCTGACACCAGATAAAGAGGAATTGAAAAATCAAAATGTTCCTAATACTAAGGAAAGCTCAAGTAGCTCTGAAAGTTCTAAAGAAGATGAAGAACCACCTCAGCCTCAGCATGTGTGGAGGTCAACTCGTGAAAGAAAGAAACTTGATAGGTATGGGTTTTCTTTGATAGAGTCTACTTGTGCCTATGCTTTAATTTCTAGCACTGATGAACCTAGGACTGTGAAAGAGGCATTTAAAATGTCTAATTCAAACTCTTGGTTGGAAGTCATGAATGAAGAAATGACATCATTAGAAAAGAATGATACCTAGAGTTTGGTGCCATTTCCTAAAGGCAGAAAAGTTGTGGGCTACAAATGGGTGTTTAAAAAGAAAATTGGTCTGGATGGAAGTGTAGAAAAATATAAAGCAAGGCTAGTTGCAAAAGGTTATTCCTAGGTAAAGGGAATTGATTATGGAGAAATCTTTTCTCTTGTAGCTAAGCTGACATCTATTAGATTTATTTTGTCACTTGCATCAACGTATGACTTAGAGATTGAACAGATGGATGTGAAGACAACTTTTCTTCATGGTGATCTTGAAGAATAAATTTATATGTCCCAGCCGGAGCACTTTGTGGAAAAAGGTAAAGAAAGACTAGTTTGCAAGTTGAAGAAATCTCTGTATGGTTTAAAAAAGTCTCCTAGAATGTGGTACTAGAAATTTGACACCTTTGTTTTGTCATTAGGATTT
>VDFB02376016.1:0-26716 GCA_007258455.2 Sequoia sempervirens | reverse complement strand
GATTTGCAGATAAGGTGTTTGGATCCCAGACTCTGTAGCAAGTCATGGCAAAAGATAGTGGTCACAGACCTAGCAACAAACAATCAGACGGATTTTGTGGTTCCAAGCCATACATTTACAGCATTGGCACTCTCAAATAAAGGCGCTGCTCTTCAGAAAAAAGGGATTGTCGACATTGAATATGAAAGGTATTTTTAATGCTTACAGATTTTATATCAGAGAGGATTTTATTTCACAAGATCGTTTTGTTATTCATATGGAAGCATGGATCTTAGACTAAACTTCTTCAAATCGCACCAGTAAATTTAATTCCAGGAGCTTCAAATTTGTTATTTAGGGCATTTTAAAATTTAAACATTGTTTCTCATAGTTTTAGGGATGACAAATTTTACTAAATTTAAGAACTTACCGTATTTGCAATGTCAATCGGAATCCTCACCAACTTTGCAATCCTGAAAAAGGAACTTTCCTTTTAAATCCCTTTTAAATGGCAAATGCCAGGGTTTCTACTTTCAGCCCTAGAGAAGTTAAATTTGGGCAGTTGTACGTCCTTAAAATTTGTGTTTTGGTGGACAGGATTTTCTGCCAATATAAAGGACATAATCTGTCTGTGATGGTGGACGGGAGCAGTCGTTATCCGGATTATCTGGCTTTGAAATTTGTATACCAAGGAGGGCAGACAGATATTGTTAATGTAGATGTTGCGCAGGTAAGACGATTGTAGAATTACAGGCGATTGTTTCCATGAGTGAGTAGTTAATACAAAACCTTATTTTGCAGGTGGGTGGTTTTCAGTGGAAGTACTTGACACGCAATCATGGAGCAGTGTGGGACATTAGCAACCCCCCAACTGGAGGTCTTCAGTTCAGATTTTTAGTAACTTCAGGGTATGATGGATATATGCTGTGGGCGAAAAAAGCTGTGCTCCCACCACACTGGAAAGCAGGTGGACAACAGTTATATGACACTGGGCTTCAGATCAACCAAACTGCTCTGGACGGTTGTAGTAATTCATGCGATCTGAATCCATTGCTTCAAAACTAGACACCAGCAAAACTGAGGATTTATCCACTGGATCTATGCTTAGCTGACACATCTATATCTACCTATTTATATTTATATATATATGAAATTGGAGTAAAATGTTGTTTATATATTATGAATAGCCACTTATGCTTGTCTTCCTATCTCAAACTATATTTACTGATTTAAACGTAAATATTACTAAAATTGTGAGGGGTTTTAATTGGAATCTCAGCATTCCTCAAAACCTTTTCCTTATAACACTGTTGAAAAGACAATAATATGATAAGGTAAAGATAGCGTTGATGTGCTTTACTAGAACACCCAAATGTTAATTTTGCATGGTAAATGGATGTTTGATTTTTAAAAGAATTCATAGTATTATTGATATAAATTTAATTAATTTTTTTAATTGTTGTTTTTAGTATATAAAAAGTTTTGATTGTTTGAGTTAGTATATGGGTTTTATTTTCTTTTATTTTTTACATTATATTTCTTAATTTTTTTGTTCGGTGAAAGCAATGAAGGAATATTTTGTGTAAAGTTTTTGAAACTGCACTGAAAATGGCAGGTAGGTGGAAGTCATGTGCTACGTTTTAACATTAAATTACTTATAATTTACTTGAATTTAAATTTATAAGATTGAAAATATAAATTATTTTTAACATTTTGTATTAGTAAATATTAGTCAATAGTGTATTTTTATGTAGGATGTAGATAGTAATTAAATTACTTATAATTTACTTATTTAAATTTATAAGATTGAAAATATAAATTATTTTAAACATTTTGTATTGGTATATATTAGTAAATAGTGTATTTTTATGTAGGATGTAGATAGTAATTAAATTACTTATAATTTACTTGAATTTAAATTTATAAGATTGAAAATATAAATTATTTTTAACATTTTGTATTAGTATATATAGTAAATAGTGTATTTTTATGTGGGATGTAGATAGTAATTAAATTACTTATAATTTGAATTTAAATTTATAAGAGTGAAAATATAAATTATTTTTAACATTTTGTATTAGTATATATTAGTAAATAGTGTATTTTTTTGTAGGATGTAGATAGTAATTAAATTAATTATAATTTACTTGAATTTAAATTTATAAGATTGAAAATATAAATTATTTTTAACATTTTGTATTAGTATATATTAGTAAATAGTGTATTTTTATGTAGGATGTAGATAGTAATTAAATTACTTATAATTTACTTGAATTTAAATTTATAATATTGAACATATAAATTATTTTTAACATTTTGTATTAGTATATATTAGTAAATAGTGTATTTTTATGTAGGATGTAGATAGTAATTAAATTACTTATAATTTACTTGAATTTAAATTTATAAGATTGAAAATATAAATTATTTTTAACATTTTGTATTAGTATATATTAGTAAATAGTGTATTTTTATGTAGGATGTAGATAGTAATTAAATTACTTATAATTTACTTGAATTTAAATTTATAAGATTGAAAATATAAATTATTTTTAACATTTTGTATTAGTATATATTAGTAAATAATAGTGTAGTTAGGATGGCCCAAATGATTCTTGGAGGTAAAAGGTGGGGAAACTTTCTAAAATGGGGGAAAAAAGATTGGAATGAAGGATAATGGATTCTAAAAATGGTTCTTGATACGGGATGAAAAACAAACAAACAAACAAATCAGCCAAGCCAAAACCAAAACCAAATTCTCAAAAATGATTTTTGATACAAATTTGTTTGTTTGGTTGGTTAGTTATTGGGGAAAAATAGATAGATCATTCACAATTTTTAGATAGGAGGAACTACATAAAAGAGAATGAATACAAGCATACAAGGAACAAGAACATTAGCAGGGTTTTATGCCTGAGACACAAATTTTGGATTTAGCAGATGACGAAACTGCATTAACTTTTTTGGATTTTCTTGTCTCTAACTTCTCTTTCAACCAAGTTTAAAAGGGTTGTGCAAGAGGTGCTCATCTCACAAGATGTGTATGTTGAAGGGATCCTCTTTTGTTTATAAGTCAAGTTTCGCTAAAATTTTATCTATATTAGATATTTTTTAGGGGCAAGCATGCAAATGAAATGTTGTTATAGTATTACTTTAAAACTCTCCCCTCAGGTTACTTTTTTATGACATATTTTTTCTTTTGAAACATTTTAACATTTATAGTAGCTCAATCAACCACTTGGACAGGATGTTGGGCTTCATTGCATATTATATTGCAGATTTTGATAGAGGTTCCTAAACTTGCAGATTTCAACAACTTGTGGCCTAGTATTCTTCTTATTATGCATTGTGCCTTCTTTAAAATTCCTATGTTAGTAATAAACACTAAAATGCACATTAATGATATATCATCAATTGTTACCTTTAGGCAATATTTATGCAAAGAAGTGATCTTATTTAATTAAATGAAATTATAATTTTTTTAGTTTCTACATTTAAATCTCTTAATAGATTTTTAATTTTAAGGTTCTATTTAATTTTAATCATGTTGCCTCTAAGTACTCACACAAAATATTTAGATATTGATTTCAATTTTTCTTAATATTGTAAAAAAAATTATTTCTGGATTTTCTTACTATTTGTTGTTCTTTGCAATCCACCAATTATAACAATTTCTTTAAATATAAAATTAGTTTCTTTCTTGATTGCCATTGGTGTTTTTCATGGGTGAAACATTTAGAGAGAAATACCTGAATTTTTTAAATAACCATGGTTTACTTTTCTACAACCACTCTAAAACCTATTTGAATGGCACATTACAGTGCAGCTAGCTAGCATCTAGATTTTCTGAGTTTGCAGTCTGTAGCTCTCGAGGAATATTGCCCATATTATTCAAATTGCTGCATCCCTATATTTTTCTTTTGGCTCCTTCAATTGTATCCTTTATAGGAAAGTTTTGAAGCTTCTTTGGTCTACATACACATTGTTCCTGTAATGATATTGTCTAGGACCAAAACTATATGGATGATAATGGCTGTTTGCAGAGATTTTTTCATTAAATAAGTGATTCATGCTTTGATAGGAATGCAAATTTAATAGATGGATAACTTGGCCAGATAGGATTGCGTGGATGCATAGCCATAGATGCTAAAGGTAGTAGCGCTTTTCCACATTGCAATTCGCTTGGTGATTCCCAAATAATGGATCAAGCATACAGAGCTTTCCCATCCTCTTTTTCCTAGTAACTTAGAAATTGTTACCCGTTCTACCAACCCTTAGCAGAGACTTCAGCTGCACTGCAGCCCTTGTGTACAATGGTAATGGTGTTTTATTGCATGCAAATTTAGACAGTAATTTCAATCCCTAATTTTCTCCTCGCATGCATACAAACTGGGAGAAGTTTTACTCTCTATTAATAATGCTTTTACCAACAAAGATTTTTGAAAATTCATTATTATATTGTATAATTACTCGTATGATTATTATTTTAAATAATTTTGAATAAATATAATTACTAAACATGTTATATATTGAATTTAGTTATAACATATTCATTTTAAATATCTTATTAAATATAATTCTTAAATGTTTCAAATGAAGATTTGTTATATATTGAGTTATATATACAATTTTGTTATAAGGTTTTTATATATAATAAAAAAGTATTAAAAACACACACACACACACACACACATATATATATATATATATTTATCATTTTCATAATAAGGAACTTTAGAATATTTTTTTTGTCTAGCCAAATATTGTTATGTGATATTTTCTTTGTGGTTATATCTATTGATTATTATTTTGTATAATTGTGGGTATGATTATAATTTTAAAACGTTTTCAAATTTTCATTTTTAGTAACTATATTATATATAGAATTTTGTTATAAGATTTTGATATTAAAAATCCTATTAAATATAAATATTAAAATTTCAAAAGAAAATTTGTTATATATGTCGAGTTACCATCTATTATGACATTTAGATTTTATTCATTTGATTTATCATTTTATTTATTAAAGATAAATTTCTTCAGTATATTTATGAATTCTTAAGGTTTCAAATGGAGATTTGTTCTATATTGAGTTATAATGGTATTATGAAATTTACATGTTTTCATTTTAATTATTATATTAAAATTTCTTCATATCTAAATGTTTGAAATATTATAATTCATATCTAAATAAGGAAGAAAATAATGAAGAACAAACATCTTTCATTCAAGGATATAAAATAAGGCCTTTATCTATGGAAGGTGTTACACTAATTGATGCAACCAGATCGTGGATATATAGTCCTAAAAGAAGGAGAGATAACAAATGGGAGCCAAGAAAAAAAGCAGCTAGTGTTAGAGTATGTCCTAAGTTTTTATCCATTCCTCCACGTGAGTCAGATAAATGGATTGATTTTTGTTATTCAAAATTATTGTTGTACAAACCTTTTCGTGATGTGGATAGAGATATTGGTCATGATGATGATTTACTCAACATAATCATGACACACTACCATAATAATCAAAATGCATCGCTCTTGTTGATGATAATTCAAGGAATAGCAGGGATAGGAAAGTCATATCTAATTGGTGCTATTAGTCAAGCTCTTAAAAATGTGGCATATCCCGGTCCTTCTCCTCTTCTATTACTTGCATCAACTGGAGTTGCAACATTCAACATAAGAGCATCCACAATTCATTCAAAACTTTGAATCCCAATCAGAGATTTTTCTCAATTGGAAGGAGCGAAGCTCACAAATTTTCAAGAAGAAATAGCAAACATCAAGTACATTCTAATTGATGAAATGAGCTTCATTGGTCAAAACTTGCTAGAAAACATTGATTCTCGGCTCTGACAAGCATTCCCACAAAATGCAAATCGTAACTTTGGAGGTAGATATCTTTTTTATTAACTAAATTAATTATTTTATATTGAAATACAAAAAAATCATGTAAATGACAATTGTATAACTATAAAGTTCTATAGTATTCACAATAATTGTTATCAATTTTCTATTAGGAATATCTATCATTCTTGTTGGAGATTTGGGTCAGTTACCTCCTGTTAATGATAAACTGGCATATGATAGCAACACACGAGCTAAGTTGCTATGGGAAGAATTCAAAACTGTGGTTACTTTGGATAAAATATTCAAACAAGATGGACAAAACATCCATTAACAAAGATTTCGTTAACTTTTGACAAATCTGAGAGATGCAAACCCCACAATCGATGATTGGAAATTACTTATGACAAGAACCACTACTACATTAGATGCAACAAGCAATCTTGAGTTTGACAGTGGTGTGCATTTATTCTCCACAAATGAAAATGTTAATAACCATAACAAGAAAATACTATACTCATTGAAGCATCCAGTTGCACGTAGTGTTGCAACAAAATCAAGAAGTAGTAATGTAGGAGAAGAATGCTCAAATGATGAGCTAGATCTAGAATTATTGATATGTAAAGATGTCAGGATTATGTTAACCTCAAATCTATTGGTACAAGCAGGCCTTGTCAATGGAGCTTTAGGATATATACGAAACATTATATACAAACCTGGAATCGGTCCACCAGAACCACCAACATATGTAATGGTTGCGTTTGACAACTATTCAGGAATACCATTTGATGATCGTAACCCAAATAAAATTCCAATTACAACAATACAAAGGAGCAAGACAATCCAAATTCTGTTAAGATTGGCTTGGGCATGACAATTCACAAATCACAGGGTTTGACTCTATTAAAAGCTACTATTGATATAAGACCAAGAGAAAGAACGAGATTGACATTTGTAGCTATATCTCGTGTAAAATACATTGAAGGCTTAAGAATTATGCCACCGTTCACATATGACCGTTATGAAAAAATGAAAAATGGTAGACAACTTGCCAAGAGAAAGGCCGAGGAAAACAAATTGAAAATATTAGAAGATACTTGATGTAACATGTATATGTTCTTCAATTTTGATTCCATGAGTGGAAAATTCCAAAATGTAATATATGTGTATGATATTTAGTTTTATGCTACATTCAATTCTTCTACTATACTAAAAATTCAACAAATTATAGATGTTTCTATTTACTCTTCCCATTTTTTTTGCCGTGTTCAAATTCTATTGAATACTATTTTTCTTATATGATGATGATGTAGGCATGAATCCTACCAACAATCCATATAAGCACCCAATTGCTGGAAAAAATGAACCGCCTACAAGAACCATTCCTATTGTAGCACTGAATTTGTACCAGAATAGATGGTCAATAAATGAAGGAGTCACTAGAAAGGGTCAACTTTGTCATTTTAACAATGCAAAAGGAGATGGACAAGTGTTTACTTTTGACTTGGTTGATTCAGATGGTGGTGAAATAAGAGTAACATGTTTTAATGTAGTTGCAGAAAAGTTTTATGATTGCATAGAAATTGGAAAAGTGTTTATCATTTCAAAAGGGAGATTCAAACCTACACAAAAGAATTTCAACCAATTAAAAAATGAATGGGAAATCTTATTAGAAACAAATTCGATTGTTGAGTTGTGTTTGGAGGAGGATAGCTGCATACCAAACCAACAATTTCACTTTACACCAATAAGAGAAATTGAGAACATGAAAAATAATTCTTTGGTTGATATCATTGGTTTTGTTCTCATAATCGACACACCAAACACAATATTCAAAAAGAATGCCACACAAACTCAAAAAAGAACCCTTCAACTGAAAGACATGTTAGGTTGTATGGTGGAATTAACAATGTGGGGTAGTTTTTGCAATAAGGAAGGTCAACAACTCCAATAAATGTGCAATGTAGGAACTTCCCCCATTCTTTCTATAAAGGCTGCATGAATTAGTGATTTTGGTGGGAAATCTGTGGGAACAATTACTACAACCCAACTCCTTATAAATCCAGATTTTCCAGACTCACACTGATTGAGATTGTGGTTTGATATAGAAGGGAAGAATATCCATTCTCATTCTATTACAAAGAAAATTTGATCTGTAATAGAAGAAAAAATGTTAAAAAGTATCTCACAAATATAGGATCAGGACCTTGGTAACTCTGGTAAACCTTATTGGATAGTGATAAAAGCCACCTTATCTTTCATAAAGGTAGACAATTTTTGTTATACAACTTGCCCCTTGAAAATTGGAGGTAGGCACTACAAAAAGAAGGTAAACACTAATGAAAATGGTCAGTGGTATTGTGGAAGATGTGATAAAACTTTCCCTGAATGTGATTATAAATATATACTTCAATGCAAAGTGCAAGACCATACTTCATTCACTTGGATTACTGCTTTTGAAGAAGCGGCAAAAGAAATTATGGGTGTTACAGCAAAAGAATTGAACATTTTGAAGCATGAAAACAAGATGATGTTAAGTTTGCACACATTATACAAAAGGTCTTTTTCAACAAATATATATTTAAATTTCAAGTGAAAAGAGAGACTTATAATGATGAACAGAGGATTAAATGCACAGTCATAAAAACAACAAAGTTTGATTATTCATCTGAGAGTAAAACTTTATTAGATCAATTGCAAAGCTATAGATTTCATGACATTCAAATGCTTGAATGTATATCATGTTAACAATGTATTCAAACATTTAAAAAAAAACCAATGGATATATCTAAGTTAGTTGATGTGATTTTTGTCGTGATATTGTTCTTTGTTGCTTTCAATACTAAATCTAATGATTGATGAAAATTTATGATTTTAAATTTATTGTTCTTTGTTGATTGTTGTTATATACAAGTTGGTATGATTTTAAATTTGAATGTATATCCTTATATATGGGAATTGAGATAAACAATGATAGAAACTATAATGAAATCATATATATTGCTTTTGAAATTCATGTTCATAAAAATGTAAACATTTTAACATTTTTTCTCAAGTCAATAGGCGTCTCGATAAAGATAACTCTCGGTGTGTTTTACATATATTATTAATTAATATAGGTATGCTAGTATTAAATATATCAAAATTTTAATATTTAAATTAATTTAATGGAAACAATTTTTTGAATTTTTTTTTTTTTTTTATACTAAATATTTCTATTTTATATTAAAATAAATTTTAAATTTTTATTAAATTTATTAATATTTTAAATATTTTTTATAATTTTAAAATTATAATTAAATATTGAAAGTTTTACATAAAGAAATAAAATAAAGATATTATATATTTAATAAAAAATAAAATTAAAATATGATCTTATCTTTTTAAAAAAATGTTAAATTTTTATATTTAAAATGTTCTAATTTTTTTTAAATATCATAGTTAAAAAGAGGGATGGTTTCATTTATTAAAGGCTGACAGAGTTTGTACGGAGTCTGACGAGGAGGCGATAAAATCAAACAACTGCTGGCCGTAGCATGCATGGATAGGGCGGGCATCGGCATCCATGCCCCTGTGCATTCCTGGGCTGGATAGCCGCTGCCATAAACAAAAGGCTCATCTCATCGACCACAATGGAATAAGTACATAACAACAAAAGTGGAAGGAAATCCATGAGAGGCATGACTAGAAATGGGCAAATAATGAATGCTACGGTCGGGGAGGGGAAATGACCTGGAAAAATTAATGGTTGGTCGGCCTTACCAGGCAATGGGTGCTGGGGGGAGCCCGTACCATGCGAATAAATGATTGTATGCTTGCAGAGGACAAAAATAATTGATGAGACGCAAAGGAGGACGCCAAAGGAAGATAAATGAGGATTTTCGCCATGGAAAAAAGGTAGTTTTTGAGAAGAGCGGGAAGGGCTACTGAGGAGAGACAGAGTAGAAATTGGTTTTTAGGCACGGGGATTAAGCTGAACACAATATTAATGGGTTCTCTTCCTTGTTTGAAATCGTTTCCCTTGTTTTTATATGGCAAAAATTTAGGTTAAATGTTGACAGATTAGTGGACGCCTTCCTGTAACTACTGCGACCTATTGCATGAATGTTGCTTGTTTTTTTAGTGTAAATTAGACTCCCGCTAGTCCAAATTGCTCCTTAACAACTAAGATTGCTTACCCACAGACCCTTGGGATTTTGCTAGTCTGGAAAATATATCTTTTCCTATGGACAAATAAGTTGAGTTTCTTTTAACGAAGCTAGATTTGAAGTAATTCTCATTTAACTGCTAGTAAGGAAGTTAAAGCCGTGTAAGTCGCTGATAAAGGTAGTGATAGGTTGTTGCATCATATATATTTTTATATTCGTTTATGTTGGGAAGAGGGATGATGTGGGAAGGGAAATCAGTGAAGAAAATAAGAAAACCTAAAAAACTGGTTCATTGCAACAAGTAGACTCACTCTCCAAGACTAATATAATTTCTCGCTACTAAGCAACATACTATAATGACCCCACAAACCACGGTAGTGGACTGCATATTCACATCTTCCAAGTTTAGCATTGGTTGTTTACCTTCACCACTTTTCATTGGGTGTGTTAGATACTTTCTACTGGTTGAGAACTACTTTGTAAGGACCTTGGGAATGATTAGACTATCGTGTCATTCACACCATACCATTGCCCAAAATGTTTAGGTCAGTCATGGATGATGTTTAATTAGGAGTCTCTTTTCTAGTTATATAGCTAAGCTTGGTACATGGGCTAACTTCGAAGGCAACACAATATGGATGGAGTAAGGACTCTATCACGGCATAGGTAGAGGGTGGGTGTATACCTCCAAGGATGTAGACATCTTTCAACGGGCCACAAAAGCCACTTGGATGGGGTGGATAGAGACTTATATCCACTTGGTTGCGATCACATTGCACCCTCTTTCAAACCATAGGCTGATGAGAAAACTTGTCGTCGGTGAACAAATAAGGTATGATTTCATTTATTAAAGGCATTCTACCTTCCTTGAATGTATTCATACTTAGTTTTGTATTATATTGATGACTTCATGGAAATCTTATATTGTTAATTAGGTGTTTGGTACTACTTTGCATGGGTGTTCCTTAGTTGTTTAGTTTTTACTCATCCTGTTACTATGATTTGGAATGCCACTTTGTATAAAATAAATCTGTAGTATTTCGGGTCAATTTGGGGCTATTATTATAGATAGCAAACTATGCATTACCAAAGCAACCAAATCCTAATCATCTATTGGCTTTTCAATAGCTACTAATTGATCATTGAGATCCTTCAACCACAAAAGATAGTAAAAAACAAATCCTCCCTGCAGCTTAATGGAAAATAGAAGATTTTTTAAATAAAAAGCCCACCAAGTTTTTGATGCTTGATATTTTGTTTTGAGATTCTCCCACAATGTAGAAGCTTCAGCCGCATTTCTAACTTAAAGTACTAATGCATTAGCAACAAACAACTATAGAAGCATTGAAGAGCTTCTTTATGCCTTTTGTCATAGTCCTCTGGATTGTGTTCAGGTTGTACCTCCTTGTTCAACACAATTTGATCAAGATCATGATACTTGACAAACAATTATAGAAGCATTGAAGAGCTTCTTTATGCCTTTTGTCATAGTCCTCTGGATTGTGTTCAGGTCGTACCTCCTTGTTCAACACAATTTGATCAGGATCATGATACTCACAAATGTCAAGTATTTTGTAACTCCACAAACTATAATTTTTCCCAGTTAACTTCTGACAGTCGGACAAAAGCAATGTTTGGATTCCTCTCATTGCAAAACACCACTCTAGGCTTGAGGTTTACAAAAACAATTAAATTAAGATACCTTTTCAAGTTGACACAAAATCACTTCATGGGGATGTTTTATACTCTACTAGTCACAATGTGGCAAGTATTTTGGTGAAAAATCTTCACGATTTGAAAGATATAAAATTAAAATATCTTTTTAGGTAAATTACTGCAACAATTAAAACTAGAGGTCTGTTAGAGCCAGAACTACAACAATGGTTTAGAGTCCCCTAGACACAACGTGTCAAGTAAAATTCCTTAAGGTTTAATAGATATTAAATTAACAATATCTTCTCACACAAATTACGGAACAATTAAAACAGGAGTTTCAAAAAAATGTTATAGCAAATTTAATTTATAAGAATATGTAATGTATTAATACTCACAATGTAGCCAATTTTTAGGTAAAAATACCTTCCCAGTGAAAAGATATGAAATTAACCTCCCCCCAAATAGATTTAAGGCAAATAACATTTATAAAGTTTATAATACAATAAACTTTAATTAAAATATACAACATTTTGCCCTAAATTTTTATAAAAAGAACCTTAAGTGCTTCCACGCCACAGAGGGCTAGTTTTGTGCTCTACTCCTAATATGCCCACATGCTGCACTCTCAGTACTCTGTGTTAACAATTGCAAACAGGAGTAAAGAGTGATCCAAACTAATAAAAAAATCAACCAAACATAGCCTCAACACAATTTTTAGAAGTTCCTCACTAATTTTTGAGCTGTATATGTCTGCATCTCCTCCTTGCTATCAGCAGTTTGTGCACTTCACTAATTGTCAAACCACGATTTTATCATCAATCAAAACAAATATCAAACAACTGTAAATGGTTGTGCCTCTTCACTTGCTTTGATATGGTGCTGATTTTTTGGGAGATCCTCACGCGGGTGTGACTAACTCAAGGAACACTTCCTCACACAGTGGGATTTCACACTCAAAATACCACTGGAAGACTGTTTCCTTCACGAGCACTTTAATAGACATAGTTTGATGCCATATTATAATTATATTCTTAAGCCAATGAAGATTACATTGTGTAATGGCTTAGTATATGAGCCAAAGAATGAAACAACCAATCCTATTATTTAGGAACAAACTCCCAACCACCTTCAACTTACAATAATGTGCTAATGATAGCACAATAATAAAAATAAATAAAACTAACATATATCCCATAATGCTAAGATACATCCTATAATGCTAACATTAATCTAATATTAATTTAATATAGAGTTTTGTGTACCTCTGCACACTTCTTTCTTTTCAGGCATTAAGAGATCTACTTGGGCTTGGAGTGGGTTACAGGGAGTCTGTGGTTGTATCCTTTCCTGGGATTTGAGAACCCTAAATATTTGTCAATTCTTGTAAGTGAGCCATGTAAATCCCAGATAATCTGGGTTAGATCTACCGTATAGATGCCCTTAACCTCAGTTCTCCCGTTCACTATCTTGCTTAGCAAAGAAATTTTCTGGAGCATTCTTGTCTCCAGGAAAATCAGAGTTATGATCTGCTGCAAAGCTTGAAATTCTTTGGCACATATTTTTGGACCAAGGCTTCTAATTGCAAAGAGAAGGTGATAAATAATCAATTTGCTGTTGGCTCGGTCTACTGTTCTAGCATGTTAAGAATAAAAAAGAGTTGTTCAATCAAGAGCCATGGGATTTACAATTCTGTATTACTATTAACTCAAAGGCCTACAAAGAACATTCCCACTGAAGGAGAGATGAATATCAAATGTGAAAGATTTTTATGAATCTATGAAAGTTGTTCACAAGATAAGGAACCTATGAAAGTTATTCAGTGCGGCAATTTCATAAGTTTGAGCAAAATTTCCCCACTTCTATAGACTAGTACCGTGGGCATTTAGTGCAGCAATAGAGAAGTAAATACATACATGTAACCAAGAACTATTAGAGATAACAGTACAATATACAATGGAACCATATGATCACAGTTTGATACAGAAAATTAAATTTGCTACAATCAGAAATCTCATTACATTAGAACTATCACAGATGTCTATCAGATCACAATATCAATTTATATGTTTCACAAATATGTTTGTCTGATCGCTACAGACCAGTACAAAAATATAAGGCTACTTACAGGATAAAAGTATTCCGTCTTCATCAGATAATCAACCAGATTTTAGTGTAGTATGATGCTTACAACTACATGTTGTCAAAGATATGTTTTTCAACACTGTATAAGCCTGCTTGAAACCAACTACAAGTTCACACTCCACAGGCAGAGTCAAGTATTGCTACTCATTCTTTAAACAACACTTCCCATCTTAATTTCACTCTCAGAAAATTAGACATATGGCCTTTCATCTGTGACTATATATATCTTTATAATATAGAAGACATATGATCATATGACTAGCTACATAATAAACCAAATCATGTTGAAGTCTCTAACACTGAAATACAACTCCATTGACGGTCTGCTATGTTATCCTTTTTTTATACATATATTCCTGCATACTTTGTGCATTAACTACATTGCTTCGCTAGTGGAAGCTGCTTCTCTCTCTTTCTGCTTCCCATTGTGAGGACTCAGTTCATCTGGAATCTCAGAAAATTCTGAAGTAGAATACTCTCTGTTGGTATTGCCTTCTGCATCCTTTGTACTAGTCCCAAACATACCATTTGGTGAGCCGTCCACATCCACTGCTTCTATTGTTACTGCACCTTGACCAGTAGTAACATTCAAAGGGATTCCTTCTCCCAAATCTGCATGTTGGATGTCATCTTTGATCCCTTGCTCTGTGATTTCTGTTGATGTAAGCTCAAGTACTTTTTCCTCGTAGGCAGTCTTAGTAGTTGCCTTCTCCTTCTCCCATATTGAAGATACAACCATTGATGGAACAGCTTCCAATGTATTAAACACTTGGTTTGGACCAGGTTGCCATAAAATTTCTCCAAGTTTACCTTTTAAAATGAACTTGTACTCAATCTGTTTACCAATAGGAACATCCTGCAAGAACAGTTCTAAGATTCTCATCAATTAAATTGTATGGCCAAGCTGAAAAATCATTATAATAAATGCAACTAAACCTAATCGAAGACGATAAAATTGAGCTACATTGGTAAATATTGGTAGAAGTGATACCACATTGTGAGGAATTTATGAACAGGTGCACTTGCACAGGAAATAAATGTGAAATTTGTATATTTTTCAGATACTGCTATTACCTAGTGATGTCTGTGTACTGTTATTACCCAGGACAATGTATACTGTTATTACTTAGTGATGAATGAATAGTGGTAACTGCAGCCATCATTATATGCCCTTCAACTTACATGAGAATGACAAGGAGGCCTGTGCCTTGTGCCTTAACTTGCAGGTAATGTTCCTACACAGATGTATTATAATGATGTATAGACTCTAGAGGATATGATAAAACCTGACACAAATTAAATTACTTAGTGATGAATGAATAGTGGTAACTGCAGCCATCATTATATGCCCTTCAACTTACATGAGAATGACAAGGAGGCCTGTGCCTTGTGCCTTAACTTGCAGGTAATGTTCCTACACAGATGTATTATAATGATGTATAGACTCTAGAGGATATGATAAAACCTGACACAAATTAAATTACATGACAGAGAAACGGAGAGTGACAATGTAATATAAATGATGCCAAAATGATCATATTCTGTTCTGATATAAAAATGTCTATGAGAATTGTTGTTTTGATATAAAAATGTCTATTGTCACTTGCCCAAATATTTGCACACATTACTTCTGCTTTGAATGCTATATTACTTTGAAAATTTTATTTATTGTGAGATTTGATTTGTGTTTTTTTAGAGGCAAGGGAACCCATTAAGCTCACAAACACATCTAAGCATTTGTTAGTAGGGGAAGGAATGGTGAATGTAATCCATTGCTTTAGACTTTTAACTGTCTAGCATCATTCCCTATTGGTCACTCTAAATCTCTTTAATTTGTCTGATACTAGTGCTGATTAATCTCAAGTTTCAGTGTTAGCTTGGTACTGGCATTTTAACAGCAATCCTCATTGCTTACCCTCTTAAAGGTTCATAGGCTCCCATGCGAATGCTAGGGTATGAAGCCTCTCACATTAAAGCAGCTCCTGTGCCTCTCCATAACCCTCTCACCCCTTCTTCCTTGCCAATTTGAAAAAATCTTGACACGAGTCCTCTATATTGATGCTCTTGTACATTAAAATTTGTTGCTATGTTAGTAATAAACACTACAATGCACTAATGATATGATACATCATCAATTAATACATCTTTAGGTACATTTGGCGCAAAGAAGTGATCTTATTTAATTAAATGAAATTATAATTTTTTTAGTTTTTGCATTTAAATCTCTTAATGGATTTTTAATTTTAAGGTTCTGTTTAATTTTAATTGTTGCCTGCAGCTAGGGGTATCTATGTTTTCATTAGTTTTTCTCAAAACTTGTATAACAAAGGATTCAATTTCTGAGATAATTCTCCTTAAATACTCACACAAAATATTTAGATATTGATTTCAATTTTACCTAATATTGTAAGAAATAATCGTTTCCGAATTTTCTTACTATTTCATTAAACTTTTTTCTATTAAATTTATAAAATTTGTTTTTTTCTAATATATTTATTATATTAGAAAGGAAAACCACCTCCAACCCATAATCAAGCCCAAGCCTACGCCAACTTTGTATTCCTTAAGCTTAATTTGTTTGCATGGATAATCGTTCATTCCAAAAGAATTTTTTTGTTGTTCTTCGTAGTCCACCGATTATAACAATTTCTTTAAATATAAAAGTAGCTACTTTCTTGATTGCCATTGGTGCAGTCTCTTTTTCGTGGGTGAAACATTTAGAGAGAAATACTGGAATTTTTAAATAATTGTGGCTTCTTCATTCTGCAACGACTCTAAAACCTGTTTGAATGGCATGTTACAATGTAGCTAGCTAGCATCTAGATTTTCTGAGGAACAATTATGTTGTTTTGCAGTCTGTAGCTCCCGAGGAATATTGCCCATATTATTCAAATTGTTGCAGCCCCTATATTTTGCTTTTGGCTACTTCAATTGTATCCTTTATAGCAAAGTTCTGAAGCTTCTTTGGTCTGCATACACCTTGTTCTTGTAATGATATAGTCCAGGACCAAAACTATATGGACGATAATGGCTTCTTGCAGAGATTTTTCATTAAATAAGTGATTCATGCTCTTATAGGAATGCAAATTTAATAGATGGATAACTTGTGAATGGGTCATTGGATCTGTTGCCACCTGCTCCACAGATGCTAAAAGGTAGTAGCCTTTCCCATTGCAATTCACTTGGTGATTCCCAAATAATGGATCAAGCATACAGAGCTTTCCCATCCTCTTTTTCCTGGTAACTTAGAAATTGTTACCCGTTCTACCAACCCTTAGCAGAGACTTCAGCTACACTGCAGGTCTTGTGTACAATGGTAATGGTGTTTTATTTCATGCAAATTTAGACAGTAATTTCAATCCCTAATTTTCTCCTCGCATGCATACAAACTGGGAGAAGTTTTACTCTCTATTAATAATGCTTTTACCAACAAAGATTTTTGAAAATTCATTATTATATTGTATAATTACTCGTATGATTATTATTTTAAATAATTTTGAATAAATATAATTACTAAACATGTTATATATTGAATTTAGTTATAACATATTCATTTTAAATATCTTATTAAATATAATTCTTAAATGTTTCAAATGAAGATTTGTTATATATTGAGTTATATATACAATTTTGTTATAAGGTTTTTATATATAATAAAAAAGTATTAAAAACACACACACACACACACACACATATATATATATATATATATATTTATCATTTTCATAATAAGGAACTTTAGAATATTTTTTTTGTCTAGCCAAATATTGTTATGTGATATTTTCTTTGTGGTTATATCTATTGATTATTATTTTGTATAATTGTGGGTATGATTATAATTTTAAAACGTTTTCAAATTTTCATTTTTAGTAACTATATTATATATAGAATTTTGTTATAAGATTTTGATATTAAAAATCCTATTAAATATAAATATTAAAATTTCAAAAGAAAATTTGTTATATATGTCGAGTTACCATCTATTATGACATTTAGATTTTATTCATTTGATTTATCATTTTATTTATTAAAGATAAATTTCTTCAGTATATTTATGAATTCTTAAGGTTTCAAATGGAGATTTGTTCTATATTGAGTTATAATGGTATTATGAAATTTACATGTTTTCATTTTAATTATTATATTAAAATTTCTTCATATCTAAATGTTTGAAATATTATAATTCATATCTAAATAAGGAAGAAAATAATGAAGAACAAACATCTTTCATTCAAGGATATAAAATAAGGCCTTTATCTATGGAAGGTGTTACACTAATTGATGCAACCAGATCGTGGATATATAGTCCTAAAAGAAGGAGAGATAACAAATGGGAGCCAAGAAAAAAAGCAGCTAGTGTTAGAGTATGTCCTAAGTTTTTATCCATTCCTCCACGTGAGTCAGATAAATGGATTGATTTTTGTTATTCAAAATTATTGTTGTACAAACCTTTTCGTGATGTGGATAGAGATATTGGTCATGATGATGATTTACTCAACATAATCATGACACACTACCATAATAATCAAAATGCATCGCTCTTGTTGATGATAATTCAAGGAATAGCAGGGATAGGAAAGTCATATCTAATTGGTGCTATTAGTCAAGCTCTTAAAAATGTGGCATATCCCGGTCCTTCTCCTCTTCTATTACTTGCATCAACTGGAGTTGCAACATTCAACATAAGAGCATCCACAATTCATTCAAAACTTTGAATCCCAATCAGAGATTTTTCTCAATTGGAAGGAGCGAAGCTCACAAATTTTCAAGAAGAAATAGCAAACATCAAGTACATTCTAATTGATGAAATGAGCTTCATTGGTCAAAACTTGCTAAAAAACATTGATTCTCGGCTCTGACAAGCATTCCCACAAAATGCAAATCGTAACTTTGGAGGTAGATATCTTTTTTATTAACTAAATTAATTATTTTATATTGAAATACAAAAAAATCATGTAAATGACAATTGTATAACTATAAAGTTCTATAGTATTCACAATAATTGTTATCAATTTTCTATTAGGAATATCTATCATTCTTGTTGGAGATTTGGGTCAGTTACCTCCTGTTAATGATAAACTGGCATATGATAGCAACACACGAGCTAAGTTGCTATGGGAAGAATTCAAAACTGTGGTTACTTTGGATAAAATATTCAAACAAGATGGACAAAACATCCATTAACAAAGATTTCGTTAACTTTTGACAAATCTGAGAGATGCAAACCCCACAATCGATGATTGGAAATTACTTATGACAAGAACCACTACTACATTAGATGCAACAAGCAATCTTGAGTTTGACAGTGGTGTGCATTTATTCTCCACAAATGAAAATGTTAATAACCATAACAAGAAAATACTATACTCATTGAAGCATCCAGTTGCACGTAGTGTTGCAACAAAATCAAGAAGTAGTAATGTAGGAGAAGAATGCTCAAATGATGAGCTAGATCTAGAATTATTGATATGTAAAGATGTCAGGATTATGTTAACCTCAAATCTATTGGTACAAGCAGGCCTTGTCAATGGAGCTTTAGGATATATACGAAACATTATATACAAACCTGGAATCGGTCCACCAGAACCACCAACATATGTAATGGTTGCGTTTGACAACTATTCAGGAATACCATTTGATGATCGTAACCCAAATAAAATTCCAATTACAACAATACAAAGGAGCAAGACAATCCAAATTCTGTTAAGATTGGCTTGGGCATGACAATTCACAAATCACAGGGTTTGACTCTATTAAAAGCTACTATTGATATAAGACCAAGAGAAAGAACGAGATTGACATTTGTAGCTATATCTCGTGTAAAATACATTGAAGGCTTAAGAATTATGCCACCGTTCACATATGACCGTTATGAAAAAATGAAAAATGGTAGACAACTTGCCAAGAGAAAGGCCGAGGAAAACAAATTGAAAATATTAGAAGATACTTGATGTAACATGTATATGTTCTTCAATTTTGATTCCATGAGTGGAAAATTCCAAAATGTAATATATGTGTATGATATTTAGTTTTATGCTACATTCAATTCTTCTACTATACTAAAAATTCAACAAATTATAGATGTTTCTATTTACTCTTCCCATTTTTTTTGCCGTGTTCAAATTCTATTGAATACTATTTTTCTTATATGATGATGATGTAGGCATGAATCCTACCAACAATCCATATAAGCACCCAATTGCTGGAAAAAATGAACCGCCTACAAGAACCATTCCTATTGTAGCACTGAATTTGTACCAGAATAGATGGTCAATAAATGAAGGAGTCACTAGAAAGGGTCAACTTTGTCATTTTAACAATGCAAAAGGAGATGGACAAGTGTTTACTTTTGACTTGGTTGATTCAGATGGTGGTGAAATAAGAGTAACATGTTTTAATGTAGTTGCAGAAAAGTTTTATGATTGCATAGAAATTGGAAAAGTGTTTATCATTTCAAAAGGGAGATTCAAACCTACACAAAAGAATTTCAACCAATTAAAAAATGAATGGGAAATCTTATTAGAAACAAATTCGATTGTTGAGTTGTGTTTGGAGGAGGATAGCTGCATACCAAACCAACAATTTCACTTTACACCAATAAGAGAAATTGAGAACATGAAAAATAATTCTTTGGTTGATATCATTGGTTTTGTTCTCATAATCGACACACCAAACACAATATTCAAAAAGAATGCCACACAAACTCAAAAAAGAACCCTTCAACTGAAAGACATGTTAGGTTGTATGGTGGAATTAACAATGTGGGGTAGTTTTTGCAATAAGGAAGGTCAACAACTCCAATAAATGTGCAATGTAGGAACTTCCCCCATTCTTTCTATAAAGGCTGCATGAATTAGTGATTTTGGTGGGAAATCTGTGGGAACAATTACTACAACCCAACTCCTTATAAATCCAGATTTTCCAGACTCACACTGATTGAGATTGTGGTTTGATATAGAAGGGAAGAATATCCATTCTCATTCTATTACAAAGAAAATTTGATCTGTAATAGAAGAAAAAATGTTAAAAAGTATCTCACAAATATAGGATCAGGACCTTGGTAACTCTGGTAAACCTTATTGGATAGTGATAAAAGCCACCTTATCTTTCATAAAGGTAGACAATTTTTGTTATACAACTTGCCCCTTGAAAATTGGAGGTAGGCACTACAAAAAGAAGGTAAACACTAATGAAAATGGTCAGTGGTATTGTGGAAGATGTGATAAAACTTTCCCTGAATGTGATTATAAATATATACTTCAATGCAAAGTGCAAGACCATACTTCATTCACTTGGATTACTGCTTTTGAAGAAGCGGCAAAAGAAATTATGGGTGTTACAGCAAAAGAATTGAACATTTTGAAGCATGAAAACAAGATGATGTTAAGTTTGCACACATTATACAAAAGGTCTTTTTCAACAAATATATATTTAAATTTCAAGTGAAAAGAGAGACTTATAATGATGAACAGAGGATTAAATGCACAGTCATAAAAACAACAAAGTTTGATTATTCATCTGAGAGTAAAACTTTATTAGATCAATTGCAAAGCTATAGATTTCATGACATTCAAATGCTTGAATGTATATCATGTTAACAATGTATTCAAACATTTAAAAAAAAACCAATGGATATATCTAAGTTAGTTGATGTGATTTTTGTCGTGATATTGTTCTTTGTTGCTTTCAATACTAAATCTAATGATTGATGAAAATTTATGATTTTAAATTTATTGTTCTTTGTTGATTGTTGTTATATACAAGTTGGTATGATTTTAAATTTGAATGTATATCCTTATATATGGGAATTGAGATAAACAATGATAGAAACTATAATGAAATCATATATATTGCTTTTGAAATTCATGTTCATAAAAATGTAAACATTTTAACATTTTTTCTCAAGTCAATAGGCGTCTCGATAAAGATAACTCTCGGTGTGTTTTACATATATTATTAATTAATATAGGTATGCTAGTATTAAATATATCAAAATTTTAATATTTAAATTAATTTAATGGAAACAATTTTTTTTTTTTTTTTTTTTTTATACTAAATATTTCTATTTTATATTAAAATAAATTTTAAATTTTTATTAAATTTATTAATATTTTAAATATTTTTTATAATTTTAAAATTATAATTAAATATTGAAAGTTTTACATAAAGAAATAAAATAAAGATATTATATATTTAATAAAAAATAAAATTAAAATATGATCTTATCTTTTTAAAAAAATGTTAAATTTTTATATTTAAAATGTTCTAATTTTTTTTAAATATCATAGTTAAAAAGAGGGATGGTTTCATTTATTAAAGGCTGACAGAGTTTGTACGGAGTCTGACGAGGAGGCGATAAAATCAAACAACTGCTGGCCGTAGCATGCATGGATAGGGCGGGCATCGGCATCCATGCCCCTGTGCATTCCTGGGCTGGATAGCCGCTGCCATAAACAAAAGGCTCATCTCATCGACCACAATGGAATAAGTACATAACAACAAAAGTGGAAGGAAATCCATGAGAGGCATGACTAGAAATGGGCAAATAATGAATGCTACGGTCGGGGAGGGGAAATGACCTGGAAAAATTAATGGTTGGTCGGCCTTACCAGGCAATGGGTGCTGGGGGGAGCCCGTACCATGCGAATAAATGATTGTATGCTTGCAGAGGACAAAAATAATTGATGAGACGCAAAGGAGGACGCCAAAGGAAGATAAATGAGGATTTTCGCCATGGAAAAAAGGTAGTTTTTGAGAAGAGCGGGAAGGGCTACTGAGGAGAGACAGAGTAGAAATTGGTTTTTAGGCACGGGGATTAAGCTGAACACAATATTAATGGGTTCTCTTCCTTGTTTGAAATCGTTTCCCTTGTTTTTATATGGCAAAAATTTAGGTTAAATGTTGACAGATTAGTGGACGCCTTCCTGTAACTACTGCGACCTATTGCATGAATGTTGCTTGTTTTTTTAGTGTAAATTAGACTCCCGCTAGTCCAAATTGCTCCTTAACAACTAAGATTGCTTACCCACAGACCCTTGGGATTTTGCTAGTCTGGAAAATATATCTTTTCCTATGGACAAATAAGTTGAGTTTCTTTTAACGAAGCTAGATTTGAAGTAATTCTCATTTAACTGCTAGTAAGGAAGTTAAAGCCGTGTAAGTCGCTGATAAAGGTAGTGATAGGTTGTTGCATCATATATATTTTTATATTCGTTTATGTTGGGAAGAGGGATGATGTGGGAAGGGAAATCAGTGAAGAAAATAAGAAAACCTAAAAAACTGGTTCATTGCAACAAGTAGACTCACTCTCCAAGACTAATATAATTTCTCGCTACTAAGCAACATACTATAATGACCCCACAAACCACGGTAGTGGACTGCATATTCACATCTTCCAAGTTTAGCATTGGTTGTTTACCTTCACCACTTTTCATTGGGTGTGTTAGATACTTTCTACTGGTTGAGAACTACTTTGTAAGGACCTTGGGAATGATTAGACTATCGTGTCATTCACACCATACCATTACCCAAAATGTTTAGGTGGAGTCATGGATGATGTTTAATTAGGAGTCTCTTTCTAGTTATATAGCTAAGCTTGGTACATGGGCTAACCGAAGGCAACACAATATGGATGGAGTAAGGACTCTATCACGGCATAGGTAGAGGGTGGGTGTATACCTCCAAGGATGTAGACATCTTTCAACGGGCCACAAAAGCCACTTGGATGGGGTGGATAGAGACTTATATCCACTTGGTTGCGATCACATTGCACCCTCTTTCAAACCATAGGCTGATGAGAAAACTTGTCGTCGGTGAACAAATAAGGTATGATTTCATTTATTAAAGGCATTCTACCTTCCTTGAATGTATTCATACTTAGTTTTGTATTATATTGATGACTTCATGGAAATCTTATATTGTTAATTAGGTGTTTGGGCTACTTTGCATGGGTGTTCCTTAGTTGTTTAGTTTTTACTCATCCTGTTACTATGATTTGGAATGCCACTTTGTATAAAATAAATCTGTAGTATTTCGGGTCAATTTGGGGCTATTATTATAGATAGCAAACTATGCATTACCAAAGCAACCAAATCCTAATCATCTATTGGCTTTTCAATAGCTACTAATTGATCATTGAGATCCTTCAACCACAAAAGATAGTAAAAAACAAATCCTCCCTGCAGCTTAATGGAAAATAGAAGATTTTTTAAATAAAAAGCCCACCAAGTTTTTGATGCTTGATATTTTGTTTTGAGATTCTCCCACAATGTAGAAGCTTCAGCCGCATTTCTAACTTAAAGTACTAATGCATTAGCAACAAACAACTATAGAAGCATTGAAGAGCTTCTTTATGCCTTTTGTCATAGTCCTCTGGATTGTGTTCAGGTTGTACCTCCTTGTTCAACACAATTTGATCAAGATCATGATACTTGACAAACAATTATAGAAGCATTGAAGAGCTTCTTTATGCCTTTTGTCATAGTCCTCTGGATTGTGTTCAGGTCGTACCTCCTTGTTCAACACAATTTGATCAGGATCATGATACTCACAAATGTCAAGTATTTTGTAACTCCACAAACTATAATTTTTCCCAGTTAACTTCTGACAGTCGGACAAAAGCAATGTTTGGATTCCTCTCATTGCAAAACACCACTCTAGGCTTGAGGTTTACAAAAACAATTAAATTAAGATACCTTTTCAAGTTGACACAAAATCACTTCATGGGGATGTTTTATACTCTACTAGTCACAATGTGGCAAGTATTTTGGTGAAAAATCTTCACGATTTGAAAGATATAAAATTCGAAATATCTGCCAGGTAAATTCTTTGTGATTAAAGCTAGAGTGCATTTAGAGCGAGAACTACAACAATGGTTTGAAGTCCCCTAGACACAAGCGTGTGGAAGTAAACCCTTAAGGTTTAATAGATATTAAATTAACAATATCTTCTCACACAAATTACGGAACAATTAAAACAGGAGTTTCAAAAAAATGTTATAGCAAATTTAATTTATAAGAATATGTAATGTATTAATATTCACAATGTAGCCAATTTTTAGGTAAAAATACCTTCCCAGTGAAAAGATATGAAATTAACCTCCCCCCAAATAGATTTAAGGCAAATAACATTTATAAAGTTTATAATACAATAAACTTTAATTAAAATATACAACATTTTGCCCTAAATTTTTATAAAAAGAACCTTAAGTGCTTCCACGCCACAGAGGGCTAGTTTTGTGCTCTACTCCTAATATGCCCACATGCTGCACTCTCAGTACTCTGTGTTAACAATTGCAAACAGGAGTAAAGAGTGATCCAAACTAATAAAAAAATCAACCAAACATAGCCTCAACACAATTTTTAGAAGTTCCTCACTAATTTTTGAGCTGTCTATGTCTGCATCTCCTCCTTGCTATCAGCAGTTTGTGCACTTCACTAATTGTCAAACCACGATTTTATCATCAATCAAAACAAATATCAAACAACTGTAAATGGTTGTGCCTCTTCACTTGCTTTGATATGGTGCTGATTTTTTTTTTTTTTTTCACGCGGGTGTGACTAACTCAAGGAACACTTCCTCACACAGTGGGATTTCACACTCAAAATACCACTGGAAGACTGTTTCCTTCACGAGCACTTTAATAGACATAGTTTGATGCCATATTATAATTATATTCTTAAGCCAATGAAGATTACATTGTGTAATGGCTTAGTATATGAGCCAAAGAATGAAACAACCAATCCTATTATTTAGGAACAAACTCCCAACCACCTTCAACTTACAATAATGTGCTAATGATAGCACAATAATAAAAATAAATAAAACTAACATATATCCCATAATGCTAAGATACATCCTATAATGCTAACATTAATCTAATATTAATTTAATATAGAGTTTTGTGTACCTCTGCACACTTCTTTCTTTTCGGGCATTAAGAGATCTACTTGGGCTTGGAGTGGGTTACAGGGAGTCTGTGGTTGTATCCTTTCCTGGGATTTGAGAACCCTAAATATTTGTCAATTCTTGTAAGTGAGCCATGTAAATCCCAGATAATCTGGGTTAGATCTACCGTATAGATGCCCTTAACCTCAGTTCTCCCGTTCACTATCTTGCTTAGCAAAGAAATTTTTTGGAGCATTCTTGTCTCCAGGAAAATCAGAGTTATGATCTGCTGCAAAGCTTGAAATTATTTGGCACATATTTTTGGACCAAGGCTTCTAATTGCAAAGAGAAGGTGATAAATAATCAATTTGCTGTTGGCTCGGTCTACTGTTCTAGCATGTTAAGAATAAAAAAGAGTTGTTCAATCAAGAGCCATGGGATTTACAATTCTGTATTACTATTAACTCAAAGGCCTACAAAGAACATTCCCACTGAAGGAGAGATGAATATCAAATGTGAAAGATTTTTATGAATCTATGAAAGTTGTTCACAAGATAAGGAACCTATGAAAGTTATTCAGTGCGGCAATTTCATAAGTTTGAGCAAAATTTCCCCACTTCTATAGACTAGTACCGTGGGCATTTAGTGCAGCAATAGAGAAGTAAATACATACATGTAACCAAGAACTATTAGAGATAACAGTACAATATACAATGGAACCATATGATCACATTTTGATACAGAAAATTAAATTTGCTACAATCAGAAATCTCATTACATTAGAACTATCACAGATGTCTATCAGATCACAATATCAAATTATATGTTTCACAAATATGTTCGTCTGATCGCTACAGACCAGTACAAAAATATAAGGCTACTTACAGGATAAAAGTATTCCGTCTTCATCAGATAATCAACCAGATTTTAGTGTAGTATGATGCTTACAACTACATGTTGTCAAAGATATGTTTTTCAACACTGTATAAGCCTGCTTGAAACCAACTACAAGTTCACACCCCACAGGCAGAGTCAAGTATTGCTACTCATTCTTTAAAT
>VDFB02376014.1:0-27595 GCA_007258455.2 Sequoia sempervirens | reverse complement strand
TATATGAACACCAAAGTTTCTTCTAAATTGAATACTCAACTCCTCAAAGGGCCCAACTATGTAGTGTGGAAGAAAAATATGCATACAATTCTCAAATATATACTAAGCTACTTATAAGTTTACATACTCTACATTTACTAGAGGAAAATAATGATATTACAAATAGTTTACAAGTATTTTTATATAAATTAGTTAAATTATAATAGAAGCGATAAAGATGGAGATAAAAAAAAGAGATAGAGACAAAGAATATAGAGGTAGAGAGATAAAGAGGAATAGAGATATAGATGGAGAGAAAGATTGAAAGAGAAAGGAATAGAAAAAAGAGAGATAATACAAGAGAGAAATATAAGAGATAGAAAGGGAAAGAGAGATAGAGAAAAGAAAAACTAACTTTTGATTACTTGTTTCATGACAAAAATCCTAGAATGGTATGTGTCCTTGGGGAGTTATGATCAAGGTAGCATGACGTTTGATATAGACAGACAAACTTATAGAGAGAGAAAGACATAAAAGAGAGAGGGAGATAGAGATAAGACATAGAGAGAGAAAGACATAAAATGGATGGGGAGATATATATAAGATATAGAGGGGGATTCAGTAAAAAAGAAAAAAAATAAACTAGAAACTCCTGTAATGTTTACTATTACAAAATATATAAATTTGTCTAATAGTTTTTTATTTAAAAATATATTTATTGAAGTGAGTACTAATTGAGACCAGCTGTTGCATAAAATAAAATCCATTTTGCCTAAAATGACCACCATATTGACCCCTTATCACAATATATTACCTACACACATATGTCTAAAAAAATACACCAAAATGTTCTCTAATTGACCTTTCATACCTCTTCGACGTACCTATTGCACACCAAGGTTCAATTGCTAGTAGTAATTTTATAAATGTATTTAACATGTCAAAATGTATACTCATTATTAAAATCTTAACCCATGTTAATTTTCATTTTAATAAACATACTCTAAAACCTTTGTTAAGACCTTATTTTCAATCGTAGCCCACCAAAATGGAGAAGCGAAAGTCAGAAATCTTATTTTCAAGGAACCCCACCAAAATGGAGAAGTGAAAGCGTGACACTTGATTTAGGGTTGCAACCTCTGCCCATTTTTTCGCATCAGACACGATTTGTGCAAAATCTTGTGGTAAGTCGCTTTCCATCGTTTCAACTAATTTTACTTTTCAAATCTTTATGCGACCAGACCATTTTTTATTGTGTTAAGAATGATTGTTCATTGCATAGGTGAATTTACTATATTGTCCAAGCTTATTTTGAAACCAAGGATTCATAACAAGGCTTTCTTGTGTTAATCTTAATCTTCAAAGTAGGTGGTCTTGAATAGGAGCAACACAATGATTACAAGAATATTACATTTCACTGCTAACTTTGCCAAAACAATTGCCAAATAAATGAGGATAAAATAGAATTGCTTGAAAACAAAGAGGTAGACATATTATAGTGCAACCAAAGAATATTCTGAAATAATAAGATGACAATTCACTACTACATAGAGGGGCCCTTTAAGACAATAATTTAAGACAAAATACTAATTTTATCTTAAACATATTTAAGTTATATTTTTTATTTTAAATCATCTCAAATTAAGACAATAGAAATTAAACATATTTAAGTTATTTTTTTAATTTTATATTGTCTCAAATTAAGACAAAAAAACACTTTTCTCTAAAACACTTACTTTTTATTTCCTCCCACGTTTCCTTATGCTACTTTAACTTTTAGGCTTTCCCTCTTTGTATCCTAATTCTCCTGTACTTGATTCAGGCGACAAAGAACAAATGAGCGGAGACAAATAGAAGAGCCAAAGAACAGGAACAAAGGCATTGAGGAATAGACACAACAACCGACACAAAGAAAAGTGATCAGCAGACAGGGGTCACGAAGCACAACAAACAAGGGGTTTTCCAATAACGATAAGGGATTTTCAGAGAATCAACATGGGTCCAAGGTCTGGGGCAAGCTACAGTAATAAAGCTTCTATGAAGGACCTAATTTCAGCAACAGGCGTGCCCCACGTTTTTTCTTTTTGTTTTGTTTTGTCTTTTTTTGTTGGTAAATGCTGTGGAATTCGGCTTTACACCTGCATATTGCATTTGCTTGATAGTTTCTAATGTATTTTCAACAAATCCATCTTGTGCATACCTTGCAGCCATTTGAGCCCTAAGATCACATTCATTCAAGGCATTTTGTCAAGATTAAGTCACACGCCTTGTCCATGCTTCCACTTTTTACTGAAACAATTCATACGCCTTGTCTATGCGCCTTTCACTTTTTGTTGTCAAATAGCTCACGTGCCATGTCTACGCTTCTTCGATTTTGTATACATGTCTACCAACGTAATTGGAACTACAACATCTGAAAACTATAACTCCATCTGTTTTATTTCTTGATAGACGCCCTTACCTTGTTTGGAATCTCCCATTTTGGCACAGGCAGAATGGAAGCTAGAAAAGGTTGAGCAATCTGGCCTTACGCTACCGATCTCATTTGCTTGAGAGTTTCAAAAGCCCGTTCAATAAATCCATCCCATGCATATCTTGTTATTATTGCATTCCACGAGACCATGTTTCTCTAATGCCTGGTCAAACTTATTAACGCACTCCTGTGGGCTACGAAGAGCTAGGGTTGGGAGAGTAAGTGCTTTCTCTGGATCGATGGATCTTGTAGAAGGGGTAGTTCCCATTCCATTGGTTCCCAACCATTTCATGGAACTTGAGATAGGGGTGGGAAGGTAGATGAATCTAGAGCTAGTGAGGGACCAAGCAATCTTGTATTTGGTCGAGTGTTCAAGGGCTTATGACTCTACATAGTGGTAGGACTTTATCTATGGCTTTTTTATCCCATTGATGGGATCATTGGTCATTGATATCCGTGTACTCGGGAGGAATAGCTTCTGTGTGGAGAGTGATGCGATGCAATGTAAGTAAGATCTCGTGTGGGGAGTTGGATGGAGAATGAGGCATTCTCTTCCTTATCCTAACATCCACATTACTTACTGTATAAACCAACCACCGATATTTACTAGCACTACCTTACATCTGCATATCCTCTTACTAAGCTTTCTTGGCCCTGCACAGGTGTTATTCTCTTTCTAGGATTTCTTCACCCTGCACTGGTGTTCAATATATAAGCCTTGAGATTAGAACATTTTATTTGCTATTCCATAGCCTATTGTATTCTTATAGTGTGTAGTGTTGATTCAATAACATAATTAGAATATGACCATTGATCACAATCTACATCAAAAAACCAACCATCAACCACCTAAGAGCAATAAACAGACCAAATTTCAAGTTTAATACTACAAAAATCCTTTGTCTCTATGTACAAAACCATTAAAATATAATATACATACAGGCAGTCCATTGTGCTAACATGTGCTAATGTTCAAATTGTACCTGGCCTGTTACAGCTCCAACTCAATTCAAGTATATGTCTAAACTATATTTCAACCAAAGCAAATACAAACATGACCAGTTCTTCTTAAAAGCATATGTTGAGTCTATGAAATCATATGTTGAGTCTTGAAATTTTTGATTGAGTATACATATAACACAGTGTCTTGTAATTACTATATGTCATTTTAGACTCTCAATGTAGATTAACCTACCCCAAATTTTCTTTTAAAGATAAATCGCAGGCCCATCTAAAATTGGCACTACACTAGTCTATGACATTTTTGAAAATCTTGGCCTAATAGATATTCAAAATCATGATAGATCTTATCAATCACTGCAAGTTCACCTATCTTTGACAATCTAAAGCACTAAACCTGAATTTGTTGGGTCTTTTAACTAGTTAAAAATTATCAGTAGTTGACCAAAAAAACTAGCTTGCAATTTTCAATTGAAAATAAATAAAAAAATCCAAACATGTGCTTGCTGCATTCGGTAGAACCAGCATTGGCTCTATGTACAAGAATAAACTATTTATATGATGTAAGTTGTCTGGTTACAACTATTGCCATTAGTTCCCAAGGGATCATGATTGTGTATGCATTCATGGTGAGCAATCTATAATGGTTGTTCTAATGTTGGAGGCTGTGACAATTGACATTTCCTCGGGCGACAATTTCTCTCGCTTCAACCACAATGGAAGACTACTTATGCTATGCTCACAAATTTATTGGGTACAATGGGCTGAGTGGATATCCAATACTTATGAGCCATGTCAATCTTGGAGACTTGATCAATGGCGGTTAAATGGACAAGTGTTGTCTTGCCAAGAAAATATTTGTATTTGAAAGCAAGGAAATTGAAATGGTGGTTGTTTCTATCCCAAAACTATCAACCCCTTTTTTGTGCAAATGTAAGGGAGGTATAAAAGGGGATTGAAAATCCCACTAAGAGGTTTGATTGGCAGATGTGGAGTAGTTTTTTGATGTGACAATAGACAGAGAACAAATTGCAAAGTTCAAGATGTGTAGAAACTTTCCAAAAAGACAATTAATATGGTTGGGTCTCTATTATAAATTGCATGATATAGTGAATAAGATGCCATTATCATACTCTTTTTTGGAGTTTTTCCACCCTTATGATTTTCAAGACATATCATCATAACAAAATATGAAAGAGGAGAATAGAATAAAGTTGATAGAAAAACTCATAATTAAGGGATTAGTAGAGTTATCAATCTAATGTATTATGAATCAACATATCCAATAAATAATCCTCACTCCCATTTTTAGAGAATGGAAGGTGTAGCAATATAACTCTTGAAAACACAAGAAGCAATAAAACCATTATCTACATTGTGACTCCATTGGGAGCTCATGAACTCCACATTATCATCAACTTGCAAGTGGAATATGATTGTGTTAGTAAATAAACCCTAAACCACTACAATAAGAAGTACACACTAATAGCAAAGAAGTTAAAATTATGGAATGTTATCATATTTGGTGGTAATGTTGGAGTTATGAATAAGAAAATGCATGTCACAAGTTGAAGTATGTACTATGGGCTAGCACAGTAAACTACATAGTAGCTATTGGTAAAAATCTATTTGAACTTATGAAAGGATTATATGCCAATATGATAAATAGTTTGAATATCTTAGTGTATCAACTACTACAAGATATTTAAGAGAGATAAATTGATGCAAAATTCTCATATAATTTTGCAAAATTCATGACATCTATCATTATTTAGTTTAAGAACTACCATTGCTACTTGATCTCGCGTACAGCGTTCAATGGCGGGTGTTTCAAAACAACTGACTTTATCGATGCTCGGGTGGCGCGTAGACAACTTTAATTTCAGTTTGGCCTATATTCGGAACGTTGAAAACCGATAAAGGCCTAAACCTGGGGCCCGACGCTCTTTTATCACGATTCGATGACGCTGACTAACTTTCGCTAACAACAGGATCTGATGAAGGGAAGCCGATGACGCAATTTTGGCATTTGGGGCGGATATTGAACTAAATTTTGGGCTGGTTGCGGTGACTATAGGTTATATTCTATTTACAGGTAAGAAAAGCACATCTTGGGATTATTAATAATTTTGTATCTCCGCCAACAGAAAGCTGGGTGGCTTAGGTGGAGGTTGGGGTTATCTATATAAATTGTTTTTGTATACTAACCCCATTTTATTCATTATCTGGAGTTTACTTCAATTTGGCATCTTTGGAGGAGAGCATGTTGTTATGCTTGTCCAAAATATAAAGTAGTGTTCATAGCATGCTGTAAAGTGATGACTGGGAGTAAGAGAACAATATGGCCTCAGGGAGGTTTGCATATATGGTGGGGCTTGTGGGACTCTTCTCCCCAGAGAGGAGGGATGTCAAACTGGGAAATACAAGCCTATTTGCGGAAACATTGGAAAGAGTTCAGGCATCTCAATGGTGCCTCAATAAATTTTGTAAGTGTTATTTCTCATGTTAAAATTATTTCTTAATAAAATTATGTTATTGCAAAAATGTCATGTATAGTATGTTGGTTTTTGAATTTTTTAAAAGAATATATTTGTGCTTCAGGTTGTACATCCCATTCATGATCAGACACTCTTCTTGAATGAAGATCATAAAAAGAAGCTAAAGGAGGAGTTTCGTAAGTAGCATTTGAGGCTTTGTGTGGTGTTGTTTTTTGACTAGGCATGACGGAGCAAATATTTTTGCAACTAACTATTCTTTCTGTGTGGTCAATTTGTTTTCCTTACAAAAGTGGAGCCATGGAAATTTGAGCAACATCTTGGTGAGGTAGTATTTATTCCAGTAGGATGCCCTCATCAAGTAAGAAATCGCAAGGTGAGATACTGATATCGAATAATCTTTGATATTTTCTTCCTTTTTTCCTCTTTATGTAATGTGATTATTATGAGTTTCAAGTTCAGATTGCAACAAATTCTCTAGTGCTTTTCAAAAAAAAAAAATCTTTAGATATAGCAAGACTATCGAAGATAAAAAGAGTTATCCTTAGGTTTAAATATTACATTTTTTCTTGGAAACAGTAATGTACTTGTTTATAAGGTTTAAAAGCATGATCAACTAGTTTGGGACCATCAAATCCAGTTCTAAGATTTGCTGATAGGTGCCATTCCCAATGTTCTTTCATCCACATGTTTGGATTTTGAATGAGAGAAGGATGTCAAAACATTGGTTCTCCACAATAACTTGACATTCAGAATCACAATTAGATGTATATTTGTTCAGCCTTCATTTATATACTGAGTATTCTTTGAGTGATTTTGGAAAAAAACTTGAGCTATTTCAAGACTTTTAAATATTCAAAACAATTAACTTGGGTATGAAAATAATAATGTTTACTTTGAGACATAGTATGCTCAGAACCATCAAATCCAGTTCTAAGATTTTCTGACAAGCACCACTCCCAATGTTCTTGCATCCACTTGTTTGGATTTAAAATTAGAAAGAAGGATGCAAAAAAATTGGTTCTCCACAATGACTCAGCATTCAAAATCACAATTAGATGTATAGTTGTTGGGCCTCCATTTATATGATAAGCATGATTTGAGTGCTTTAGAAAAATGATCTTGAGATATAGCAAGACTTCTAAATCCTTAATCCTATCTTACAGTGTTGTAGGGGCCACGAGGAGCACTACCCTTCAAGCTGTAAGGGTCTTCTCTATGAGGGAGCAAGGGAAATGTTACTTGTTGCTTCTGAAATGTGTGAATCTTAGATTATGGAAGTACATACAATCTATGAGCTGCCACATGGATCAGATGCAAAGAATGGCTCTAAAGAATAAAACAGAACCATAAATTCCAATAACCAAATTCCCATGTTCAAGTGCTTAGTCCAAATAAAAATACTCCCACTGGAGTTTCACTAGCACATACTTTGACTTACGATGATGATGACAGATTTGAGTGAAATGCCTATATGTATATGTCTAATAATAGTAGGTGGGTCATATCCCTGGGTAATGTTCAATATATTTGTGCTAAGATGCTTCCCCTATTATGAACCAAGTAGTTCACTTAGAAAGGAGATGATCAACTTTGTGTTTTAACTACTGGAAGAAATAATGGGTTAGGAGAAGCAATGAAAGATGGAACTTACACCTTGGGATGTTTAATGATATAAAGATCATTTTCCTATTTACCATGTATATCCTAACTTTTCTGAGTGTAAACTCATCTATTTCCTTTGTCTAGACTAATATAGCATTTAATTCCTATTAATAAGGGTAAATTGTTTGCTAGACTAATTGGTACAATGCTAACATCATCAAAGAAAGATGCATACCCTTCATAATAAGGCATAATTCAAGGATGGTCTTCCCACCACCAATGGTGGCTTCTGCTATAATGAAACCTACAAACAATTTTTCCACCAAAAGTAACTACCAATGATGAAATTGAACCAATAATTATGGGAAAATATTAATAGTTCCCAAGAATGATGATGGCTTAACAAGTCATGTGTGACAAAACAGTCTTCCCCCTTAATGCATGTGTCCTCTTTTGTGTTCGTGCTTTAAAAAAAATGAATCACCAACCATTATTCCATCAATGCTGCCAAGAAGAGACCAACATGGTTGTAAAATCGAGAAGACTAAACAGTATGATGTCCTTAAAAGGAGCTCAACTATTGCTATGACCAATCATCAGTCCATCCATTATGGGTCCTGACTTTTGGTGCCATTACATGAATTTTGCATCTATGCTTCTTCATAGCCAAATGATAAACCTAATGGTAGGAATTGTGATACTTGGATTGAGAGTGAGAATGCACCTCTTTCCAAAATTTTGGTGTCAATATGACCAAGCTTTGGATGAGTATATTTCTATTTTTGACAATAAGATGAAGAGTCTATTGGTGGTTCAAGATATCATTCCTTTGATGAGGAGAATCAACTGATGGTACATGATCTATTTTAGTTTTATCAATGGTAGAACAATCACAATGACCAACATCTATTGATGTAGATTCAGAACATCTGTTGCCTGCTTGCTATAGTCTTAGCTTGGGCTCAATAGGAGTGACAACACCCTGTCCATATTTGATTTTATCAAGTTCACCACTTGCATAACTCGTTTGCTGAAGAAATTTGGATCCAATACCTTTCATGTGCTTCTCAAAATCACCCAAAAAAAGACTTCTCTTTTGTGACAATCAAAGCATGATCATCTTGGAAAGTTGCTTATAAAGATGTGGAAGAAATTTTATCATTGGAGGAACTAGATCCTCCTGCAATATTTTTATGTAAAGGGCCAAAAGTAATGAAGTCATTCTTTGATATAGAAGCAGATATTTCCATTATTTTGTCTCGTAATTACTTAAGCTTTTCTTTGTGTAGTTTCATTCTAAAGCTTCTGTAGAACAAATTTAATCTAGATGTAATTGGAAATCCAGTTGACAACTTTACTAAATTGTAGAAAGTTAATGTGCAATGAAAACAATGAACTAAAGTATAGGAAGGATGAATCCAGAAGAAAATGAGAGTTATCTGCAAGAAGGTTACTCTAAGAAGAGATGTGAAGCCACAATGTTGATTTTAACATTTGGACGATCCTTTATAGTTATTATCCTGGGTGGCGTTTTTCTTGATTTGTGCATCTCTAGAAGGAGAAAATATTGTTAACTTTGTCAAAATATAAGTAGTGTTCATAACATGCTGAAAAAAGAAGTATTGACCAGTAAAGAGAACAACTCAGAGGTTGCATATGGTGGGGCTTTGTGGGACATCTTGTGTAGGGAGGATGTGTTGAAGCTACAAGCCTATTTTCAGAAACATTGGAAAGAGTTCAGGCATCTCAATGGTGCCTCAGTAAATTTTGTAAGTGTTATTTCTCATGTTAAAATTATTTCTTAATAAAATTATGTTATTGCAAAAATGTCATGTATAGTATGTTGGTTTTTGAATTTTTTAAAAGAATATATTTGTGCTTCAAGTTGTACATCCCATTCATGATCAGACACTCTTCTTGAATGAAGATCATAAGAAGAATTTGAAGGAGGAGTTTCGTAAGTAGCATTTGAGGCTTTGTGTGGTGTTGTTTTTTGACTAGGCATGATGGAGCATATATTTTTGCAACTAACTATTCTTTCTGTGTGGTCAATTTTTTTTCCTTACAAAAGTGGAGCCATGGAAATTTGAGCAACATCTTGGTGAGGAAATATTTATTCCAGCATGATGCCCTCATCAAGTAAGAAATTGCAAGGTGAGATACTGATATCGAATAATCTTTGATATTTTCTTCCTTTTTTCCTCTTTATGTAATGTGATTATTATGAGTTTCAAGTTCATATTGCAACAAATTCTCCAGTGCTTTTCAAAAAAAAAATCTTTAGATATAGCAAGATTATCGAAGATAAAAAGAGTTATCCTTGGGTTTAAATATTACATTTTTTCTTGGAAACAATAATGTACTTGTTTATAAGGTTTAAAAGCCTGGTCAACTAGTTTGGGACCATCAAATCCGGTTCTGAGATTTGTTGATAGGTGTCATTCCCAATGTTCTTTCATCCACATGTTTGGATTTTGAATGAGAGAAGGATGTCAAAACATTGGTTCTCCACAATAACTTGACATTCAAAATCACAATTAGATGTATATTTGTTCATCCTTCATTTATATACTGAGTATGCTTTGAGTGATTTTGGAAAAAAACTTGAGCTATTTCAAGACTTTTAAATATTCAAAACAATTAACTTGGGTATGAAAATAATAATGTTTACTTTGAGACACAGTATGCTCAAAACCATCAAATCTAGTTCTGATATTTTTTGATAATCACCACTCCCAATGATTTTGCATCCACTTGTTTGGATTTAAAATTAGAAAGAAGGATGAAAAAACATTAGTTCTCCACAATGACTCAGCATTCAAAATCACAATTAGATGTATAGTTGTTGGGCCTCCATTTATATGATAAGCATGCTTTGAGTGCTTTAGAAAAATGATCTTGAGATATAGAAAGACTTCTAAATCCTCAATCCTATCCTGCGGTGTTGTAGGAGCCACGAGGAGCTCTAAAATGTGTGAATCTTAGATTATGGAAGTACATACAATCTATGAGATGCCACATGGATCAGATTCAAAGAATGGCTCTAAAGAATAGAACAGAACCATAAATTCCAATAACCAAATTCCCATGTTCAAGTGCTTAGTCCAAATAAAAATACTCCCACTCGAGTTTCACTAGCACATACTTTGACTTACGATGATGATGATAGATTTGAGTGAAATGCCTATATGTATATGTCTAATAATAGTAGGGGGGTCATATCCCTGGGTAATGTTCAATATATTTGTGCTAACATGCTTCCCTTGTTATGAACCAAGTAGTTCACTTAGAAAGGAGATGATCAACTTTTTGTTTTAACTACTGGAAGAAATAATGGGTTAGGAGAAGCAATGAAAGATGGAACTTACACCTTGGGATGCTTAATGATATAAAGATCATTTTCCTATTTACCATGTATATCCTGACTTTTCTGAGTGTAAACTCACCTATTTCCTTTGTCTAGACTAATATAGCATTTAATTCCTATTAATAAGGATAAATTGTTGGCTAGATTAATTGGTACAATGATAACATCATCAAAGAAAGATGCATACCCTTCATAATAAGGAATAATTCAAGGATGGTCTTCCCACCACCAATGGTGGCTTCTACTGTAATGAAACCTACAAACATTTTTTCTACCAAAAGCAACCACCAATGATGAAATTGAACCAATAATTATGGGAAAATATTAATAGTTACCAAGAATGATGATGGCTTAACAAGTCATGTGTGACAAAACAGTCTTCCCCCTCAATGCATGTGTCCTCTTTTGTGTTTGTGCTTTAAAAAAAAATGAATCACCAACCATTATTCCATCAATGCTGCCAAGAAGAGACCAACATGGTTGTAAAATCAAGAAGACTGAACAGTATGATGTCCTTAAAAGGAGCTCAACTATTGCTATGACCAATCATCAGTCAATCCATTATTGGTCTTGAATTTTGGTGCCATTACATGACTTTGGCATCTATGCTTCTTCATAGCCAAATGATAAACCTAATGGCGGGAATTGTGATACTTGGATTGAGAGTGAGAATGCACCTCTTTCCAAAATTTTGGTGTCAATATGACCAAGCTTTGGATGAGTATATTTCTATTTTTGACAATAGGATGAAGAGTCTATTGGTGGTTCAAGATATCATTCCTTTGATGAGGAGAATCAGCTGATGGTACATGATCTATTTTAGTTTTATCAATGGTAGAACAATCACAATGACCAACATCTATTGATGTAGATTCATAACATCTGTTGCTTGCTTGCTATAGTCTTAGCTTGGGCTCAATAGGAGTGACAACACCCTGTCCATATTTGATTTTATCAAGTTCACCACTTGCATAACTCATTTGCTGAAGAAATTTGGATCCAATACCTTTCATGTGCTTCTCAAAATCACCCAAAAAAAGACTTCTCTTTTGTGATAATCAAAGCGTGATCATCTTGGAAAGTTGCTTACAAAGATGTGGATGAAATTTTATCATTGGAGGAACTAGATCCTCTTGCAATATTTTTATGTAAAGGGCCAGAAGTAATGAAGTCATTCTTTGATATAGAAGCAAATATTTCCATTATTTTGTCCTGTAATTTCTCAAGCTTTTCTTTGTGTATTTTCATTCTAAAGCTTTTGTAGAACAAATTTAATTTGAATGTAACTGGAAATTCAGTTGACAACTTTACTAAATTGCAGAAAGTTAATGTGCAATGAAAACAATGAACTGAAGTATAGGAAGGATGAATCCAGAAGAAAATGAGATTTATCTGCAAGAAGGTTACTCTGAGAAGAGATGTGAAGCCACAATGTTGATTTTAACATTTGGATGATCCTTTATAGTTATTGTCTTTGAATTTGACGTTTGCTTCAATTTGTGCATCTCTGGAAGGGGAAAATATTGTTAACTTTGTCAAAATATAATTAGTGTTCATAACATGCTGAAAAAAGAAGTATTGACCAGTAAAGAGAATAACTCAGAGGTTGCATATGGTGGGGCTTTGTGGGACATCTTCTGCAGGGAGGATGTGCTGAAGCTACAAACCTATTTGCGGAAACATTGGAAAGAGTTCAGGAATCTCAATGGTGCCTCAATAAATTTTGTAAGTGTTATTTCTCATGTTAAAATTATTTCTTAATAAAATTATGTTATTGCAAAAATGTAATGTATATTATGTTGGTTTTGTTTTTAAAAAGAGAATATATTTGTGCTTCAGGTTGTACATCCCATTCATGATCAGACACTCTTCTTGAATGAAGATCATAAAAAGAAGCTAAAGGAGGAGTTTCGTAAGTAGCATTTGAGACTTTGTGTGGTGTTTTTTTTTTAATAGGAATGATGGAGCACATATTTTTGCAACTAACTATTCTTTCTGTGTGGTCAATTTGTTTTCCTTACAAAAGTGGAGCCATGGAAATTTGAGCAACATCTTGGTGAGGTAGTATTTATTCCAGCAGGATGCCCTCATCAAGTAAGAAATCGCAAGGTGAGATACTGATATCGAATAATCTTTGATATTTTATTCCTTTTTTCCTCTTTATGTAGTGTGATTATTACACGTTTCAAGTTCAGATTGCGACAAATTCTCTAGTGCTTTTCAAAAAAAAAAAATCTTTAGATATATCAAGACTATCGAAGATAAAAAGAGTTATCCTTGGGTTTAAATATTACATTTTTTCTTGGAAACAGTAATGTACTTGTTTATAAGGTTTAAAAGCACGGTCAACTAGTTTGGGACCATCAAATCTAGTTCTGAGATTTGCTGATAGGTGCCATTCCCAATGTACTTGCATCCACATGTTTGGATTTTGAATGAGAGAAGGATGTCAAAACATTGGTTCTCCACAATAACTTAACATTCAGAATCACAATTAGATGTATATTTGTTCAACCTTCATTTATATATTGAGTATGCTTTGAGTGATTTTGGAAAAAAACTTGAGCTATTTCAAGACTTTTAAATATTCAAAACAATTAACTTGGGTATGAAAATAATAATGTTTACTGTGAGACACAATATGCTCAGAACCATCAAATCCAGTTTTGAGATTTTTTGACAAGCACCACTCCCAATGTTCTTGCATCCACTTGTTTGGATTTAAAATTAGAAAGAAGGATGCAAAAACATTGGTTCTCCACAATGACTCAGCATTCAAAATCATAATTACATGTATAGTTGTTGGTGATAAGCATGCTTTCAGTGCTTTAGAAAAATGATTTTGAGATATAGCAAGACTTCTAAATCCTCAATCATGTCCTGCAGTGTTGTAGGGGCAGCAAGGAGCACTACCCTTCAAGCTGTAAGGGTCTTCTATGTGAGGGAGAAAGGGAAATGTTACTTGTTGCTTCTGAAATGTGTGAATCTTAGATTATCGAAGTACATACAATCTATGAGCTTCCACATGGATCAAATGCAAAGAATGGCTCTAAAGAATAGAACAGAACCATAAATTCCAATAACCAAATTATCATGTTCAAGTGCTTAGTCCAAATAAAAATACTCCCACTGGAGTTTCACTAGCACATACTTTGACTTACAATGATGATGACAGATTTTAGTGAAATACCTATATGTATATGTCTAATAATAGTAGGTGGGTCATATCACTGGGTAATGTTCAATATATTTGTGCTAACATGCTTCCCTGGTTATGAACCAAGTAGTTCACTTAGAAAGGAGATGATCAACTTTGTGTTTTAACCACTGGAAGAAATAATGGGTTAGGAGAAGCAATGAAAGATGGAACTTACACCTTGGGATGTTTAATGATATAAAGATCATTTTCCTATTTACCATGTATATCCTAACTTTTCTGGGTGTAAACTCATCTATTTCCTTTGTCTAGACTAATATAGCATTTAATTCCTATTAACAAGGGTAAATTGTTGGCTAGATTAATTTGTACAATGCTAACATCATCAATGAAAGATGCATACCCTTCATAATAAGGCATAATTCAAGGATGGTCTTCCCACCACCAATGGTGGCTTCTGCTATAATGAAACCTAAAAACAATTTTTCCACCAAAAGCAACTACCAATGATGAAAAGTATAGAATTAGGAAATGAAACAATTCACCCGGGGATCTGAAAATCCATGTAACGGTTGCATTTGGAGGTACCTATTGTGATATTTCTATCTCACAATTCCCAAAAAATTTTGGGGCTCTTGTTTGCTTGTAAAATTCCTAAGACAAATTGTCACAAGAAACCTAGAACAAATTCTAGGCTTACTGATGCATATTGCAACTTCAGATTTTTAGCAACGGTGATGAAACAGAGCCCCTAACAAGGTGGGCTACTAGTTTTTTGGTTATTTTGTTTTTCAAAATTGTCCCTAAATGCAATTTGGATCAAAGTCAGTGGGGTTTTATAAACTGCAAATGTTAAGATTCCATTTATTAACACACCTATTCATATTTTTCACAAAGATTAGTAGCATGGCTGGAATTTTTTTTATCTTCAGCAGCCTTCAATCTAACAGTTTCCTTAGTAACAATTTCCTTGGTATTAAAATTGATTCTTTGCTATCATGCATTTTACTGAATTTTTCCATCATGAGCAGTTTGGGGATTTTACATTTTGATTGTTCTTTGAATTCTTTTTCTATTATATTGTTATGTTTTTTTGAAAATGCAAGATGATCTTTATAGTAGAACTCATATTGGAAGGAATTTTTGATTGTTTTGTAGTTCATGGTGTTACTAGAGTAATTTTGTCCACTTTTAGAACTGATTCCTTATTGTGGAGTTTTCTCCCACTCTCGTTGATAAATGTGGTCTCATATTAGTAGAAATAATATTTACAAAATTATGTGATATGTTTTGCACGTATATTCGTATCTATCTTATTCCGATTGTTTTGCATCCAAAATATTTTAAGATTTGCTATATTTCTATTTGACACTGAATTAGTATCTGTAACATAAACCATATCCATGAAGGATGGGCCTTTCATATTTGTTTTTGCATGGCAAAGATTGTCTGTGATCATGTTTCCCAATAATGTTGAAACATTATTTTAAAGAGACTCCAAATTTAAGATATTTTTCATATGCCTTGTTGCTACTGAAGAAGAAGTTTATCCTCCGAGTTTTCTTTAGAAGATACAAACGTAAAAGACAAATAATATTAATGTTATTATTTACCTGTTAGAATCTCTTGATGGATACAAGCTTGGGTGAGTGTTGATATGGTTCTTTGAATTGAATTACATGTATCACCCATTTGTAGAATCTATGGAATTTTTCCAAATATCTGTTACCCCAACCTTTTGCTATCTAAGCAGTATACATGTATTTCATTTAATGAAAGCTACAGATTAACTAGATTTTGATAAGACTTATATTCATAATATTTGAGGTAAATTATTGTTAGGATGAGTTACAGATTTGGAGCTCTTTTTCCCTTTTACACCATAGAGTAGTGCCATGTTCTCACTTCCTCTTTCTTTCTCCAAACCAAAATCTCAATGGATTTATTAGTAAATTGTTTGAACATGAGATGTATTTTGTAGAAACATAATAAAACTCTACCATACAACTTGAGAAATGATTACAATAATCTCCAAAAGTTGTAGAATTGAAAAAGTTAGAGCTCCAAGCTAAAAAGGAATAACCTGGACTACTGCACTCTGATTGGTTGATGTATGTAGAATTGTAAGGCATCTAGAGCCCCTGTGTAATATAGATTATATTATTGACTTTCTAGCTATAAATAGAATATATATTTTTTGTTAAAAAAAAATCCCAGAACAGGAAGATCAACTCACCCAATTCAGTATACGCCCAGTTGGAGTTGCATCAAAAAAGGACATTGGTGCATGAAACATGCACCTGTGCATATCATTGAAAAGATGATTGGCATTTTTTAATCTTGCCAGGGAAGTAACAATAGACCTCACAAGAATGCAGAAGGAACTTGCTATTGCTAAAGCAACGTAAACCACATTAAGATGGTAGTAGCTAACAATGGACATCTGATCTTCTGTTGTAGGAGTTGCCCATGCCATCCAATAATTGCTACTTATTTGAAGTATGTGAAATAATGTTTGTGCCAATAAGATTATAGGTATCAAAACACCTATGTATGCAATAGTGATATAAGACCGGTACACCCACGCACTTACCGTGCCACTTTCTCTTTCTTCTTCTTGCACAAGCTATAAATGTTTTTCTTCTTTTTCTCTTCACTTATGATTTTCTGATTCATGCTCTTCCTCTAGCTCTTGTGTGTTTTGGTCAATACCCTGCTTCTGGAGTTGTTTATGGTTAACATCTTTCACACTAGTTGTATTGTCATATGACAATTCTTTAACAAATGCATTTGATGATAGGATCTCATATTTCTCCATAGCATCAATGGATTTCAATGCTTTCTTATGTGAACCAACTAATTCCTCAAAATCTAAACTTGATTGTAATATATAATCATATCTTCCAGATTGAGTAATCTCACCATCTCTCATTACCTAAAAAAAAAGTTACAAAAATGTCCTTTGTGAATAGAACTTGGATCTTTTTGTTTCTTCTCTAGGATACATGACTCCTGAAGCCATTACCTGGTTCTTCCCACAGCTAGCTGTCAATTGTAACTTCTCATATTTAATTATTCAACTCAATAGTAAATAGAGAAATACAAACATACCAGAATGAGGTTAATAGCAAATAAAAACTCCACTTGGTGAGTTACATAGACTACAATTTTTGAATCCAGAATGCCAAGTAGACATTGTTGTAACAAGAAAAGGCTAGATAAAATTACTTGGAAAAAATTGTGTACCACTATGTGCATCAACAACACTAAATGGATCATCAAAAAGATAGATATTTGCATCTTGATATAAAGCCCATGCAATCTATATCCTTTGTTTTTCCCACCACTCAAATTTATTCCTCTTTCTCCAATTTGCGTTTGGTCTCCACTTGGTAACAATTCCAAATCTTTCCTTAATGCACAAGCCTGCAACATAATCTCATACCTGATTTTTGAGAAGGAAGGATATCCCTTGGCATACTTTGCATATATAGCTAAGTTCTATGTTGGAGAGTTTATCAAATACACATTAGGTCTCAAGGATGCTACTAGTTTGTGCACATCAGACACCCCATATATTCTTGGCATTATTGGGCCTTTGCGTTATGTCTTTATTTCCGTTCACTACTCAACAATGACTCATTTATGATCTTTGCCACATCTTATATAGTTTTGTTCATGGTTTCACTTCTTACCAACCAGTAGCTTCTACTGATCTCTAGATGGTCCTCATTTTATTAATATAATCCTTGGTTTTAAGCACAATATTGGCACTCCCTTTGTCCACTTTGAGAACAATGATCTTCTCATTGTTGTTAAGTTTTTATAATGCCCAGTTTACTTCCTTCAAGATGTTGCTCCTGGGTGGTTTTGTATTCCTTAATATTCTTGAACAGTCCTATCTAATTTCTTCAGTAGTATGATCTGGTCGGTTGAGTATGATATTTGAAAATTTGACTAGTAGTTTCTCATTAGGGATATGGCTAAGTGCAATGTCAATTCTTGGTCTTTACGAAGCCAACTAGGGTTGCAGCATCTAAGGTGGTTGATGAGAGGTAGGCAACATTTTGTGATATGAAATGAGCATATGGGACTAAACTCTATGCTTTATTTGCAATTGATTGGTTTGGCATTTTTCTTCTTTTTTTGAACTAATTCTAGACACTTTTGAAGGATTTTTGTTGCTAGGTAGTTAAGCTTTGCACTGCAAAGGTAATGTGCTGCATAATTATTAAAGATGTCTTCATCCAGCAATAAAAATGAGTATATGGGCTTAAATTTCTATACTTTATTTGCATTTCACTGGTTTGGAAATTTTCTTCTTTTCTTGAACTAGTCTAGACATTTTTGAAGTATAAATATTGCTAGTTAGTTGAGCTTTACATTGCAATGGAATTGTGTTGCATAATTATTAGAGATATCCTCTTCCATGTGATATATTCTCCCACTTGGGATGTTTTATTTTCTTAAAGGATGAATTGCTGCTTTTATGATCACAATTTTCTGATCAAATCTATTTGGAAAGAAAGAATTTTTTTTTGGTGTAACATTTTTCTCTTGAAAGGAAAAAAAACATATAAGCATATTTTGAGATATTGCAGGTTAAGAAATAGGACTTTTGAATTTAAAGGTAGGGTATATTTTAAAGGAAACATTATTTTTGAAAGTGTTTTGGTCACTTTCAGATCCAAGACTGAATTTTGAATTAGAAGGTCTAAACTTTGTAATTTGGTACTTGTATTTTTAAAGGTGAACCCCTTTTTCTTGGCTGGGAAGGGTTGAAGCCCTGGGATGGCATCACCCTGGGAATTCTCACCACACAAATGTACCTGAGAATCAGAATTGGGCTAGTAGTAGTAATCTCCTACCAATTTACTGCTAGACCACTACCCAAGAACATCATATGGTATTTGGTTCTAAATTCAGATAATCTGATTCTATCATTATTCCTTTCTTGATTTACTTTTGTGAATTGGTAAGACATAAAAATTGATGCGAAGTGTGTAGTAACTTTTGTTGCCCTTTGTTCCAGATCCAATCTTGAGATTTCAGCTACTTGATATTGAAATGGCTAATGAAGAAGACAAAGGGATGGTGTCTCATCATCATCATCATATTTACTATTTGACAAGCTTACAGATAGGGTATGTAGATGAATATTTTTGTAGATTACTTTAACAAAATATTTTTTCCTTTCTATGTGCATATTATTTTTTTAAAGTTAATTGTGGCCTTTTTGGTATTTTAACAAGTATTGTGTTTCTTGCATTTGTATATAATACTACGTTGTTAGTTTATAGGTTGAGTGACTACGAATCAAATTAATGATTCAATAAATACTAAATAGTTATTCTCCTTGATTTCATTGGCAACCTATCACAGCTGCAACCTTGAACATAGAAGGGTGTGAACGTTTAAATAACCTTCCCGATTCCATTGGCAACCTGTCACAACTGTAACACTTAAACATGGTAGGGTGTATAGATTTAAATAACCTCCCTCATTCCTTTGGCAACCTGTCATAGCTGCAGCACTTGAACATAAAATGTGTAAAGGTTTAAATAACCCCCCTGATTCTATCTGCAACTTGTCATAGTTGCAGCACTTGAACATAGAAGACTGTAGAGGTTTAAATAACCTTCCTGATTCCATTGGCAACCTATCACATCTGCAACACTTGAAAATAGAAAGTTGCAGAGGTTTAAATAACCTCTCCAATTCCATTTTCAACCTCTCACAGCTGCAACACTTGAATATAATAGGAAATTTTAAAGGTTTAAATAACCTCCTTGATTATGTTGACAATCTATCACAACTGAAACACTTAAAAATAAAATATTGTCACAATTTGAATAATCTCCTTGATTTCATTAGCAACCTGTCACAGCTGCAACACAACACTTGAACATAGAAGGGTGTGGACATTTAAATAAGCTCCCTAATTAAATAACCTCCTTGATTCCATTAGCAACCTGTCATAGCTACAACACTTGAACATAAAAGGGTGTGGATGTTTAAATAAGCTCCCTGATTCATTTGGAAACCCATCATAGCTGCAACACTTGAAAATAGAAGGGTGTGGATGTTTAAATAAGCTCCATGATTCCATTGGCAACCTGTCATAGCTACATCACTTGAACATGGTAGGGTGTATAGATTTAAATAGCCTCCCTGATTCATTGGCAACCTGTCACAACTGTAGCACTTGAACATAGAAGGGTGTAAAAGTTTAAATAACCTCCTTGATTCCATTGAAAATAGAATGTTAGGATGTGTTCCAGAGTGCTTCATTAATTCAAATATTTTGAGTGATTCCATGAGATGACATCTCTTTGAGGCATTTTGTCAAACAATTTAGGTGTTTTTTCTATGATTCCACATATTGCATATATGTCTACCAAAGCATATCCAACTATAACATCTGACAAAAATTCCCCTACCATTATGCTTTGGTGCAAGTTCATAGCCTGTCCAGTGTGCATGTCCAACACCAAAGAGAATGGAAAGGTCTTTTTTTTTACCCAACTACACCCTCCTATTATTTCCTTAGAAAAAAGGATGCCTAATTATTACAAGAGATTCATAGAATATCAAGTTCAGATAAAATGGAACATAGACCTCACCTGGAAACCAGAGAGTCTATTAAGTGATTGATTTTTCTTCCAAAGGTTCTCTATGAAATAATAGATCATTGTCGCTTGGCTTATCCATTCCTCTTCATTTTCTCCCAGTGATTTTATAACTCTAACAAAGTATTTAGAATTTTCAAAGCTTTTTAGATGAAAAATTAGATGAGCAGGCTTCTGGTACCTTCCCATTGCTAATTCCAAGGATAGAAACTCTTCCCATGGAACATTCCATAGTATTTTACATGGTATTGTAAGCATTTTATTTGATGATGGGCACTGAAAACATAGGAACAAACACTTTTATAAGTGCCTTAACCTGGCATGACAATATTTCAAAAGATGATGCAGTCTAAATGTTCCTCGTATAAATCTGACCATGCAAATTTTGAAGGTTCCATTGAAATATTTGTGCATCCAAAATGTCTCCTTTCTTCTACAAGGTAAAGCACCATCTACAAAGTCAAAAATATACAAATCAATGTTCCCTCTTTAATAGTGCTCAACAATACATAAGAAACTAGTGCAATTCGTCCATTAATATGTCTAGATAATTTGAAGATCAATAAAGCACTAGTATGTGAATGGAAACACATTGTCATTGATGGCATGGTTTGTTGGTGTTTAGATGGTGTTGTTTCAGCACCCACCTAGTGTCAAGCCCTTGCAGGGCTGGTGGGCTTGTGGGCCACTTTACTCATGCACTTGGACTGTTGTTTGTTAGGGGATGGGGCCCCCTATTTGTGTTCCCACTAGCTGGGCCCGATTAATGCCAATAACTCAAGCTGACGACCCATTCAAAACCTCAATTTATAGAAAAAATACATGAAACACATTAATTTACAGGTTAAAGCATAAAGGTGACATGCACTAATTTCTTGAAGAGATTCTCATTAAACCCTGATAACAAGTACAAAACTGATGAAATTATTGAATTGGGCTATCAAACTTTTGAGGATAGATGATCCAAATATTGATTTTTTTAACAGCTTTCCTGTAAGATTGTTGATTTCAACAAATTCACTCACTTATGTTTATTAGTATTTAAAAGCTGTTGTTTTATTTCCATACATATGTGTGTGTGATATCCTTATTGTAAATACATTTATATATCATAGTGAATCAAATAATTAGACTAAAACTACATTTGGCATCTACATCCAAACACACTTGGACTGGACTATACTTACATAAGTCAACACTGAGAACCAAACCAGATTTCCGAAATCAGTAATCATGGTGTTATTGTCATTAATGTTTATATCATATTGGTATCCTCAGAATTATTACAAATGGTCAATTTACAAAACCTTAACAAATATTCTGTAGATATTCTTGTTCATAAATAGATAAAATATAAATACAATAATCTGCAGGAAAGTAAAAATTCCCAAGTAAAAAGTGAAAAGGGAAATGACCTGCCCAGATGTTTCCCTTTCATTATATTCTTAAAGAATTCCACTACTCTGGATGGCACGTGAGATCCTGATCCTATTTGAAACAGATTTGTTTCCAAATACCTGAAAACATGTACAACTTCCACCAATACCATGCACAGTCAAGGAAACAAAGTCCAAGACTCCACTCACAGGCTGAACAATAATACCCAAGAATGCTCTCCCAAGACCATGTACAAAACCAATAACACCATGTTCTCTTGCACTTTCCAAAGGTTTAGTTAACACTCCAGAGAAACCAAATGCCACACCCTGTGCTAAAGCCTCAGTGCCTTGTAAAATGCCATCACCAACTCCTGTAATTTTCCTTGAAGAATCCTACAAAAAATCCATAAAAATGTCATATAAGGACAATGAATATGTTCATATTTCTCAAATCTGTGGATTTTTCCTCAATTTAAATATAATTTTTATGTTCACCTATTTTATACGCAACTGAAGGAATTGTCCATCTATGGAAAGTTTGGCAAGTCCTTTACTTAGAGATGCCAATGTTGAGCTTGTCATACCAAGTAAATCTACTCCAAAAAGCAAATGTAGGGGATTATGTATCAAATCTCTCCAAATCCGGTGGGTAATTGATGGTAAGACAACACTTTTTCTCATGAACACGTGTCTGTGAACAACTTTCCTAAGATGGATCTGACAAAGCAAAGAGTTCCAATGATCAAGAACATAACTTCAAATGTTGATTTGTTTTCTTTCCATTTAACATGAAGACTTGAAACAATCAATCTAAGATCACAACTATTGATCCATAAATTTGATCAGAATTATTCATATGTGGAAGCTGAATTGAGATGTTGCACTAACCTGCATTTTGACTATATTCCCAATAGTGTCAATTACAGTACTCCAAATACCAAGCACTCCATGAGGCCTCTGGGCAGGTGTTGTCTCTAGTGAAAAATTTAACCTCATTTCTGCTATATCAATCAAACTAACCCATAAAACAAAGTAGTTAAGTAAAGTTCAACCTCAATTACATTGACATTAAAAAGATTGTCCATTTTCATCTTTCAGTGATCTGAATGAGATTAAAATTGCTCTCAAATAATGCTTGAGAATAAGGAGTGCTTAAGAGCTCATTAAAAAGCTCTTCCCTTCATCTTGATCCACCCGCAACACCTTGACATAAGAGCAACAAAACAAAGTTCTTTTATATTGATGTTTAATAAAAAAATATGAAATTATTGCTTTGGAATTTCCTAAAATGCTTTTCTTTCTTGCAAAGTAGTAGATTTTGAGGTAGGAATGGAATTTTAACAGAGTGTTTGTTGTTTCCTCTCTTTAATGTGATAATTTTGTATCTTTCTGATGGTCATGTATCTAGATTTCCTTTGTCAAGTTTTTGAGAGTGGGAATCCCAATGCAAAAGAAATAGTCCTTTCAAACATGGCAACAACTTTTGATTGGATTTTGTTATAGTTTGAGGTTTGCTGCTTCAAATCCTCTCTATGTAATTTTTTATGCTTTAGTTCCTAAATGATGTAAAGAAAAAACAATTAACACATTACACTATATTTACTCATTTGAACAAATGCATAATTTCTTTTGTTTCTTCCTTTATTTCAGGATCCTTTCACATTTTCTAATTATCATAGAGCAATACAAGAGCCTTTTGATTACTACATGTTTGGACAAAATTACATTCGACCATTGATTGATTTCAGGTATTGTTGTTGTGATTCCCAAGAAGGTTTTAGTTCTTGTTTTTTAATCTGATAGGATTGGTTGTATCTCATAGGAGGGTTTCTGATTGTAGATTTAAGCAATATTTGATCACCCCTAATAATATAGAGGTAGATTATTTTTCCTCATGCTTTTTCCATTGAATTTTTTTTCTATTAACTATGTAGTTTTGACAAATGAAAAATAAGGTTATTTTGATTTTTGAGACTAAAAATGACATCCTTGAGTAAATTTTTGAATGTAAGGGAGGTTGTCTATATGTTAGGCTTGCTAGGGGAATTGGATTGCTCAATAAGAAAAGATTTCTAAATTAATTTAGCTCTAACTCTATGGGAAAGATGATAGTTTGATGGACATACACAATTCTACCTATATGGGAGTGATAAGAGCTAGATGGAACATCTAAAGAGGTTCCAGATATGCTAGAGGAAAGCTATGAGGAAACTAAATTGATAATGTTTGAAGTTTTTTTTTTTCTTTATTAGATGTTGAGTCTAATTAATAAGTTTAATGTTGTGTTGCAACTTGCAGTTGAGTATGTTGATATGATAAAGGCTAGCATTGTCAATCCTCTAAAAGTTATCAGAATTGCATTAGTTGATGCAGAAAGGTAAAACTATTTATCTTTATTATAATTAGTGGAACTTGCAACTACAATATCTGATAAAAATATACTTCCAAGTATGTTTTTGACGTACAAATTTTGAAACCTTATTTTTAGGTTGTAGCTCCAAATTGGAGAAGTAAAAGGTGAATACCAGCGAGAAAGAGTTTGGAGGAGTCGAAACCAATAGCAGCGGGAAATTTGTGGATTTGCAAGGGACTAAACGGGTCGAGCTCCTATAGGAGGTCCCTACCCTTCCAAAATGACTATAGTTAAGGAAGGGGAAAACAATATAAGTATATGAGAATAGGAGAATTTTGTTTATATAGTGTCAGTAAGTTGTACAGTGTCACTGAAACATTGAATGTAACCAATGAAATTTTGATTTGCCAATCAGGTTTAATAAAGTGAATTTTTAGAGTGGTTTTTTCTCCACTCATAAATACTATGTTGTTTGTGTTTGTGTTTGATCAATCATATTTGTTCAAGAATTTTAGTCTACATTTCATGGTGTTTCTTCAACATTTGAATATCTATGAGACTTGAAGTTTATATGCATTAATTTGTGAGGATTAATTAAGTTAGATTTGATTTGTAATGACTAAAGTAATGACTTACATGACTAAATATATGACTAAATTAATGACTAAAGTAATGACTAAATAAATGACCAGTTAACAATAATCAAATTAATGACTAAATTAATCACTAAATATATGACTAAACAAATCACTACCATGACTAAATAAATGACTAAATTAACAACTAAATCAATGACCAAATCAATGACTAAATAAATGACTAAAATAGTTTTGTCATAAATTTGGTGGTGTTATAAATGACTACAAATAAACCACTAAAATAGTTACGTGACTAAAATTAATAACTAAAATATATGACTAAATAAATGACTAAATAAATGACCAAATCAATGACCAAATCAATGACTAAATCAATGACTAGATAAATGACTAAAATAGTTTAGTCATAAATTTCATCACGTTATAAATGATCGGCAATAAACTACTAATGGTCACGTGACCAAAATTAGTCATATATATGCAATTTTTAGTAGCTTATTTAGTCATATATTATTGTTTTTGTACTAGTGGACCGACAATGCCAAATTGATCAGGAAAAGTGGAATTGCTAAAGCTGTAGGCTTCCCTCCATCCCTCATAGCCCCCGAATTGGTCATGGATTTCCGAAAAGCATATCAACCACATACATGAATAATTGTTGACAGAGATGGAAACATTCTTGCTGACATGTCAGGTGAGGAAATTATGAAGACTTTTCACATCCCCACCTTTCAGGAGATGGAGATGCCCACCATAGCAGAGTGTAAAGCAATGTGGAACAAGGACCCGATGGGCTGCAAGAAGTTGATAAATCAGTACTGGATCAAAGAAAAAAGGAGCAGTGCTACAAAGGTTCCTCAAGAGCTCTTCCATAGTGACTTCCACAAGGACTACAATGACTTGGTCACCATATTGAGTAGGGTGATGGGCCTCCCCACTACTGTATATTTTTAGGAGTGGATGGTGTATTTCATAGAGCAGATCCTCTGTGGGGATGAAGATGTCACCACAAAAGCTTCATTCTACTAGGGAGGCATAATAAGTGACTCCTTCCACGAGTAGTTCATGAATGTAAAGAAGACCTACAAGTTCTATATGACCTACTATCTTGTGTACTCACTGGTCGAGCAGAGGCAGTATAGTGGATTATTTGTGGCACCTGATGAGGAACCGGGTCATGCATTGAAGGTCTATGATAGATATCCCCAGCTCCAGTTTAGGAACTTTAAGGAGTATTGCAAGGTGAACAACACCTTCATCGGTCACATCATCAGATTGCTTGGGGGGATTTTGAAAGAAGGGTCTCTCATAATGCTCAAGCATTCTTAAATCAATACACCTTCTTATTCATACAATACCCCAACTTCACATATATTTGTGTCCAAGGTTTCACAGAGAGACCGAATAAGCTGCCCCGGTACCCCAATAAATAGATCATACTATTAGAGCTCTCCCAGAAGTTGTAGCATATGCATTCAGTCCTCGGTAGCAAACACTTGGTGGGGATCCCTTATCCCTTAGCTTTCGGCTGGGGATGTACAAATTGCAAACCTCCCAGTGTGTTGGGAATTCTGAAAAGGAATTGGTAGAATATAACTTTCTCCTACACACTGCTTGCCCACGGATGGACCCATATGGGCATGTAAGGAAGGAATTAGGGCCAGGGTACGCCCATTTGCATCACGTCGGGGATTTCTAGGCAGATTTCTAGGATGACGAGGAGGTGCGTGCAAGGCATTACATGCAAATGACGATGTACTTTGTAAGAAGAGTGCAACTATTTCCTATACCGGATCAAGTTGAAGAAGATGAAAGCACCATCATGCACCCCAGGTACAACATAGTTGCTAACTTGCCACTACCAACAATAGATTGGGATGAGCAAGAGGTCGATCACCTTGATATTATAATCCAGTCAATCATGGCTCATACCAAAGAATGGGTTTATGGACAAGTAGCCCGATTGAAGCAACAAGGGGTTGTCCTAACATATGAGGGACTCAAGAGTGAGCCTAGTGCTATGGAGGATGTTGTTGCCACAACTTCAAAATGAGGGACATCCAAATCTCCTCTGGTCACAAGATCAAAGAAGAGGAAAGGGATTGAAGCAGAGGAGTAGCCAGATCCAAAGGTTTATTCCAAAAAAGATTCAGGAGGTTCACCCTCTATGAGGCCCAAACGGACGGGAAACATCACAGGGCAACCAAAAATTCAAGAGGATCCCCTTCAAGAGGGTGAGGAAGGGAAAACAGATCAACCAAAACCTCCTCCAGCTCTCCCTATTTTTGTCGCCCTTCCATCTATTTCCTAGGCCATGGTTTCCACATCCCCACCTGTGGTGGACATCTCGATCCATCTTGCTTCCTCTCCGCCAGCTAGGCCCGTAATAATAGTTGACTCCTCCTCTGCTTCAACTTCTCCACTTTCCTACGCCTCCATGTCGCCCACTACATCGCTTCCACTGGCAATAGCGACAATATCAATTCCCACACTCACACTATAGGAGGCTTTCTATAGGCATATGCAGAATGTCCCCTCTGAGATTTCCCAAATATTTTTGGATGCCACCATCCAAGCTACCTTAGCACAGGTCCTCACC